>JAHZMY010001565.1:0-23613 GCA_027743915.1 Seira sanloemensis | reverse complement strand
TGTCAAAAAGTCAGACAGTCGATTCGTTTTAATCCTCTTGAATAATGGAGTCATAATAATAAAAGCACAAAAAATGAAAATGAGTCAAATATGTAAACGACGAAAAAATGTAAGGGAATTACTTCGCGTCAGACTATCTAAATTATAAATATTTTGTCACATTCTAAAATATACCAACTAGTTTAATTTTTCTCAGACAGTTATGTTACTTATAACGGGTAGACCAGCATATTTGTAACCAAATTACCCAACACATCACCACAGAATGATCTGATCTCGTGGAAAAAGGGTGAAAATCTTTTCAGACGAAGGCGTTTTCCTTCGCTATTGGATGGGTATAAAAAATCCCGTAAAAGCTACTTTGGATTTGGTGTATGCTCACTGTCATTGTTTTAATTTTTATTTAATGAGTTAATGTCAGTGAAAAATGTTGACGTCATAAGTGCTGAAGCTAGTCATTAAAATTAGAATGGAATTTCCCATGCTAATGAAAATAAGAAGTCACCCACACAACTTTTTATATTACCATAATCACACGTGAAAAATGTAAACGCTTAAGCCAATTCTTAGTACAACCAAATGCCAAATACATTTACACCTTCATTAAGATTGCAACCGAACGAGAGTTTTGTAGCAAAAATCAATAAAATATGTTTTAAAACATGACTAGGCAGTGCTTGCTAAATTGTTGCAGCAATATTAATGATCGGGAATCATTGGTTTTGATACAGATCTATGGTGAGATATTACCGATATGAGATTTGTGTCTGTGCATGCTGTGCGGTCTTGAACACCGTAGGCCACGTAAAGAGTCGGGGTCTAAAGTGGAAAGTTGGCGTGCTCAAGTACACGTATTCTTGATCTTCACAAGTTCTCGAGAGCAGTACTTGTGCATGCATGTTCGCAGCTACTTGGATTGAATAAAAAAGACAAAAAGGGTTTTGTGATTTTCGATAGTGTTTTCAGAGGGAAAATGCCACCCCTTATTTCATTCTGTCTTGGGATTTTTTTCACCCTTTGCACACAATATCTCATTTATAATTCATCCTTTCCGTCTTCCAATTCGTGATTTGAACAAACCTGCATTACATGATTTCGTATTTATCGAGAGGTCAGTGTCAGTTAGTGACTGACTGTCAGTCATTCATAAATGCTGCTGCATGTTTCATACATGATGCATACATACCCAAGTATACTTGTGTAAGTCAAGATTTGAAAAAGTGACTGATTTGATTGTAACTTGGCTTCAGATAATGGCAGTAACAAGTGCGCACAACAGGCGTGTCTCGGAATCATCAATGACTCAACAGAGTAGATCTGCTTTTCAACTCTGAAAACCCAAGAGACCCTTGATTCTCAAGTAGCTGAGGGATATGCACGGACGTGAAATCTTCAAAAACCAAAGCCCCTTGTCCTTTTAAAATCTGACTGGAGATCTCAACAATTTTTTGGTGAGAACATAGGCTGAGGGTACTAAACTTATTGCATATTCGTATGATGAATGTTGTATTTATACCGTGCTGAACCAATATTGAATTTAATCACATTCTTTGATTTTAGTCCTCGTCTACAAAAACCTTGTACTAGACTACAAGTCCAGGTATATACAAAACTTGTCAACATTTTCCCCGTAACAGGTTTTAGCTGCATTTAATCAATAGCTGCTATAAGCCTGTTACTCGCCATGCGTTTTTATAAAGAAAATATCATTAAAATGAAGCAAAGGTGAGTACGATAACTATTTATCTATTCACAACTGGATGTTTCAAACAAATAAGGATTTTTGCAACTTTCACCCACGGTATACAATATATATTCGAACAAAGCAACTTTCTCTTTTCTTGCTTTTCGCCAAGGCCAAAATTTACCAATTTATTCACACCATTTCAGTTTGGCCGACAATGATCGCGTGCGGACAAGGCTTGGAGCAACTTTAAAATTTGAATTGATACGTTTGGGAGTAACATTCACCAAAAGATTTTAAAACAGATTTTTGCCCATGGCATATCCATCAGAGATACGGAACAAAGTTCATTTTACTACGTACTTATATACATACATTATTATGCATCACAAAAGCTCCCATGCCTTTTCTTCTCGGGGCTGAAGCATCAGCACATTCTTGTATAACCTTTTCCAAGAAAATTTTTATCTCAACTGGTGGATAGTTTTCTGCATGACATTTTCTCTTAGGTTCTGTCATGTATGTACTCTGACTCTTGGCCATGGTATTTGGCGGGAGTTTCCTATTCCTTTCAGAGAAAGATTGGAGACCTACATATACGAACTTTTTTTTATGTAAGTGGAACCCCAGGGCCAAGAAAGAGGAAGAAAGAGAAAGTGGAAGGGGAGCTATCGAAAAAAAACTCAACCTTGTTAAGGGAGAAGAAAGACACAAAAACCAATAGATATCAAAAGATGAGAGGATGACCGTAATAAATTTTCGTTTTGGGTCAACATGTAATTTTTACACCTAAATTTCATTTCACTCTCTTCTTTCTCTCCTTTTCTTTTATCTGTAGCCAAGAAAAAAAAAACTCGAGAGAGAATATCAGTTCCCATTCCACCTCAATGCTTACGGTCATCTTATTTGAGCTCCTCAATTGCGCTCTCCTCAAGGATGTGTGGAGAAAAACGCGGTTTTAGTCGGTATATATGTATTATCACTCTCTTTTCGAAATAACCAGTGTCGTCGCGATAAATAAAATCTGATAGAATATACCACCGCCTTCATTCAAACCGACAGATACGTATAATAGAAAAGGCTGAAAATGGGATGTAGGCACAAAAGGGGAAGGAAATAAAGAAGTCGTCTAACCAACAGTTTTTTGGCTTTCTCCAATAATATCATTAAATGCATATGAGTGGGAAATCAGAGACTACCTGCAGAAGAAAAGGTGGATAAAAAAAGCCGTGTTGCAGCTCTCGTGTGTATTTGAAAGGACATTGTTTGAGTTTTTAAGTAAAAGCTGCCACTACTCCCTTCCAACGAAATACCCATATCGCATTTTATCCTGTCAGAAATATTGTAAAGAGCCTCCAAGTAACTTATCAAAGTCAAATAAGACACTGTGTAAATAATGTCGCTTTTCGCTTTGATCTCTAAAGACACTTTTAGTTGAATGATGGCTCCTCGTCCATACACACACGAGTACGACGACGAGGAATAATACAATATTCACATATTCTCTTGTTTTCCTAATTATAAACCGAAGAATGCAGACCTCCTTGAATTTTCAAACATGAGCGCAGGGGATTCCGCCGAGTCGAGTGACGCTTTCCCTTCTTTCTAAACCATTTCAGAAAGACAGAGAGAAAAGGCTCTAGATCCCATCCACAAATAGTATAAATGCACACATACTTTTACTCTGACTGACTCCATGAGCGATTCGTTTTCGTGAAATGGAATCTCTAATTCATTCATAAGATTTTCATGCGAGATGCTGTTGTTGCGTCTGTCGGTCAAACCACCTGACAAATTGATTTATTAGCTGTAAACTAGAGCTACTATAAGACATCTTTTTCGTTCTAATCTCTCCCTTGAGGCTTCCTCTCTGCTCTGGAGCTATATCTTTGCGATCCAAAAACTGGTTTCGATAGGGTGACATTAATTATTCTTTCTGGATGGAATGAAGTACTGCGAGAACCGGAACTAGCTATGGCATGCACGTTTGGCGACTAAATTGCTTGATGTATGTGCAAGTCATCTATTGCATACTTGCTCGGTGTATAGGAATCTACTTAGGTATGTGAAAGAATAATTGTTGACGGAAGTTTATCTACGCCGCAAAACGAGAGAATGAAGGGTAAAATATTGCATTATTGCTTGAAATGCTGGTGACAAGTAAGTTGTTTTATCATTCTAATTCTTAAATAGGTAGTTTACTGCGACTTATTTAGATATGTATGTTTGAGTATAAATTCGTCATTTACACTTTTCTTCGCAAACTGTTACTCTGGATAAGCAATAGTACGCATAAGCATTTTAATTTATCTTATGATTCAGTCAAAGGGTAAAAATTCAATAGTAGTACTTTACTGTACTTATTTTTAGCTTTTAAACAATGTTAAGTAATGATATTGGAATATTGCCAAAAATGTCAGTAGGCTGTGTCGACCATACCTGTAGAAATCAAGTAATGTACGTTACCTGATATTACCTAACACTTGAATAAAACCGACATTAAACATTTCTGTGGGCAGATTTACATGAGAATGTGACTTTCCATGAAGGGATCTTTACAGATTGAAGAAAGTAAACGCAATTACATAAACAAATGATCAACAGGGACAAAAATCTACAGAGACACTGTTCTGTGACAGGGACTTTTTTCTAAATCTTCAAAATCTCTTTGTTTGGCCCTATTTTAAAATACATAGATGTTTTAGTGAAAAGTACTATGTATGTATATATACATAAGCAATTCATGCATTGTATTTTCTTAGAAAGTACATATGTACATATACATGCCGTTGTCTGCAACTATCCATTACAAAATCTATCTAATTTTCACCTATTTTTATGACCAGCTTAAAGTACGACAATCAGTTGCGTACGAATACTTTTTGCTTTCACCTCTGCAAAGCTCAGCAACAGTGTTATATACTCGGGTATTCTTTGCCGTACATAAATACCTTTAGCACATACTATTACGTTTTTTACAGTCTCCTATCAGTTGCATTTAAAAGTTTGCTTATTCTCTTCCTGCGATTATTCTAGCCTTGACCAGAAAGAGCTGCCACTTGAGCGAGCAGAGAAAGTTGGTCCAATGCCAAACTTCATTTCCCCATGCTACATATATAAGCCTTCTCCTAAGCCTGCATTTAAGGACAGAGGATTTTCCTACTTAATCCCAGATTGTGATAACAGAATGCACTGACAAAATGTAAACTCTCGTACATATTCATAGTTACAGATGAACCTTGCTAAACTGTATCACAGAGATGAACAAAAGAAATATATCATTTTATATATCACGTTGCACCATATCAAGTCTTAAAACTGTAAAACTGTGCTTGAGTCATCGCATGAGAAGTGAGAAGCAGAGAATTTTAAATTGGCCATAAAATTATTTCTTATGTATGTACTTGAAGAAAGGGAAACATTTTCAGCAATACCAACAATAATAATATGTGACAAAATCTTCTACTTCAACATGTAAATGTTGCTGAAAACGACAGGTACACAGCAAGAGCCCTTGAGTGGATGATCTCTCATGCTTTTCATTCTGATGTGAGGTTGGCCCTTCCGCTTTGGAAACTTGCACGTAATTAGATGGGCAAATAAAAAACATTTTTTGTGACCTTTGCTTTGACGCTTTACACGACTCTGTATTGCCTGGTAACGTTTTGACTTTTTAACGGAAAGAGCTTTCTTAGACTTACTCATTTCTTGGAAAGACACGACACATACGCATAGTGAAGCTCCTTCATTGTTCATGGCTCCAAGGCAAATTATCTGATTATCACAAGCTAAATAAAAAAGAACAACAGTTACTACACAGCGGCTTTGAGAAGAAAGCCAAAATAATATCATTTACAGACTCTAGCCCATGAAATATACGAATATATGTAGCATGTAGATACAGCTCATATGCAAGGCGAGAAGGGTGAAGTCGGGAGGGAAAGCCGTAAAAATCTGTTCCAAGCGTCCATTCTGAGAAAGTTGTGCCAAGCTTGTATCGTGGTGTATAGTTCTCCCCCGTGGTGAAAAACTCAGATACAGACGAGAAAAAGTGTGTACGAGTGTAATGAATGAATGGCCATTAGTATCAGCGATAAGAAAATTAAAAGTCATTACAACTGGTGATAAGACATCATTAAAAAGAATCGGAGAGCATAAAATACATTTACACCGATTAGTACGCTCTCATGTCCCCCGCTACAAATAGACATTTAACACTGAAAATGAATGCAGATTGAGGAAGAAATTAAAGCAAGTTTTAGAAGCTCTCTCGTCTTTTTGGCAATGCTATTATATATCCAGCATGAAAAGAGAAAAGGCCTTGCATAGAGCAGAGAGAGCCCCTTTACGAAGGTATACTAGGGGAAAACGATTATGTATGATGCGACACCCTGGCCTAAACATTTTTTCCCTCTTGATATTTTATCTAATAAAAGGAAAGAGCACATAAAAACTAAATTTCACATATAAAAGGGGAAGAAATAAACGATGAAACTTTAGCTGGAGCGAAAAAAAGAAGACGAAACAAAAGTGCCTACATTACATGTACAAGTTACGTACATACATACAAATGCTCGTACTCTTATATTTGCGGGGAAAAGAGGAAGCACGAAAATGCAAAAGTTTTGTATTTTTCAAACTTTGGAATGAGATAGAGTTACACTTTTCTTCTTGACATGGGGAATGTGCAAAGGGCTATATAGCTCAAGTGTAGATTGTTGAAACCAAAAGATTCGGAAGCTTTCTTCACATCTTTTGAATAACTTGTAAAATCTCATCTTGCATTTTTAAACGCACTTTGAGCTTTCTATTTAGACGTGATAATAACTGTCGTATGGATGAATCTGTATCAGTGCCTTACGCGCATTATCACCTAGAACATTATTCCTTTTATTACTATCAACTTTCATTTTCAATATGCCCCATAACTTTACTAATATAAAATGGAGCAAAATTTGCTAGGAAAGGAAACGATTAAGATTTAAAACTAAATATCTTCCCACTTAATGCCCCAAAATATCATTTTCCTTCGATTTGTACATTTTACCACACTGGGCAAATTATTATATATGCTGTATCGACCTTTGCAATTTGCTGTAGCTACTAAATACTTATATCTCAACTCACAGAACTCATAACTTTCTCTGAGTTACTCCGAATGTATATGATGATGATGATGACACATGATAAGATGATAATTTTCCCCAGCTCATGTATAATGAGCTGGTGCATCTCTCATATAAATATGATGTTTGTGGAAAGTATGACTCCCTTTTAGAAAGGCCGTATCTTCCAAATAAATACATAAACTCCATTGAAAACTATCAGACAATAAATGATGATGTTACGAGAGTATCGTCATCGTCATCATCTTCCTCCAGCATCTCTACAAGAACTCCACTTTTTTGCTCTCTCCTCACTCATGCAAACCAAACGAACCGGAAAGATATGATGGAAGTATTAGTGAACGGGAGGAACGGGAGAAACATGATGACAGGCGAAATTGACAGAGAATAGAAAGGAAATCTGGTAATGGTCAAATATAAGTTATAAAAGGCATTTGCCGTCTTATAAAAAATCCTTCCTTTTTATTTTCCGAGGCAAAATATTGTACCCAAGACAAGAATGGAAGGCAATGTTTCAAAATGGAATATGAGGAGAGCACCCCTCGAATAATGCCCCTATCAACATCTCATGGGCCAAATAGTATTTTGAGGGATGTCTGTACTTGGAAGGAAGAGAGAGGCAACAGGGAGAGATGTACTCTCTCAAGATTATGATGGCGGTGAAAGTGAATGAAACGGAATGACGATGAGTGAAAGAAAAACCTTTCTGAACAAGCATTAGTGTTGTTGATGATATGATCCATTCGAGGAAAATAGACTACTTTCAAAATATGTATGTGAGTCTGGAGTTGGAGCAGTAGCAATCACGGGCTAACATCCATGAGCACGTCATTCAAACAACATATCTTTCTTTAACGCTGTTGCTGACGACGTTTTACTTAAAACGAGTCAGTTAATGTGCATCTTCGCCGGAGTAAAAATCATCGTTCCGAGATGATTTCATCTTTTCCTTTTTGGTTGTTCCTTGGGGAGAAAGCAACATGATTCAAGAGAGAAAATGTAAGGACTCCGCAATGTCGCAAAAGAAAATGTCGGTTGGTTCAACAAGTAAAGACGGTACTGAGTTTCTTGGAAACGGTTTATTTCAAGGATAACAATTGTAGATACACTAATTAGTGTAACTCGCAACTACTAATGTCAACTGAATTAAAATATGAATGGCAAAAAAATTGAAGTCATCACCTAGGGAGTATAATAAAGGCTGGTAATCCAAGAGGTTGCATCTCACGTTGCCCCAAAAGATGCTGTAGCGTACAACTCCGAATCATTGGTCTTTTTTTAAATTCTTTGTCATTTTCAAGATATATAGATGGTCACTTAGGAGATTCTATGTATTTTGAAGAATAATGATAGAGGTTCCCTTGTTTCTTATAGTTTCCCCAAAGATCTATAGCTACCATATAAAATTGCTTGATTTTACCACGGTATTTAGAAAGTAGATTTGTAGCTATATAGCTTTAGTAAACTTGTGTTTTCCACGTTTTACACAATTACAAGATCGCTATCCAATTACAGACTGTTCTTTAGGTAATGATGCGATGCAAGTGATATATTAAAAACTCAGGCATTATCAAAAAATTAGATTCTGGTTTAAATTATGCTATTTACTAAAGGAGGAAATTTTAATAGACGTGGAATCAATTTGGAATAAATAAAGTATTTATTATAGACTATAATACTCCAAACTTTTACATGGGTTAATATATTGCAAATTACAGGTTTTATTTTTATAGTAGTTCAGACAAAAATCTCCCACAGAAAATATTGTCCGCACGAGCAAAGTAACCCTTAACAATATGTACAGGTAATACTTTATCCACAGTTTTTAGTGGTTCAAGGTTCATGTCACATTTTAAAATAAAGGACAATTTTTGGCTGAAACTTGTAGCCGTAAAATATCCAGCTGCAGATGTTTAGGGACTGTAATCGTTTTGCAATTGAACTGGCGTTGAGTATCTACGCAGGATTAATGCCAGGAGCGTCTCCAAAAACCAAGTTGTAAAAAAGTTTTTTTTTGTCATACATGAAATGTTTAACAAAATGAGCTTTCCCTACAATTCGGCTTAATTAAAATCGTTTTATAATTATCATAAGTTCCAGGTACCAACATATAATTTAATAAATTATATTTGAGATTAAAAACAATTGCACAAGACATGACATAAACACATATTTATAATTGAAATGATGCTAAACGTAAGGATTTATTGACCCAAAAAAACTGAGAAAGTTGCTTTAATTGACATCCTGATGTCAATAATTTCGTAATGTATAGTGTATATAAGGTTTACAGTCATTCTTCAAGTATAATTAATCATCCACGTAGAAGTAAAATACTTGATATTATTCTTAACGTTTGAACTTTGATACATGATACAGCAGGCAGGTAATTATTTCAAACCAATGATCAGTTTCTTTATTAAACTTAACTGATTGAAGTACATACATCATTATTACTATTCCGATAACATCATATTAATTTTAATAGAAAGGATGTAGCTATTTTAGAACAAAAAAGTAACACAAGTTTTTATACCATGACCTACTCTACTACATTTGCAGTAACAATAAAAACAACTAAATTAATAGTTTTATAATAATTATATACAGCGTACAGTAATTTTTTAATTTCTTTGCAGAGAAAACAGCCTTAATATTTTCCACTCTAGTCGTAAGCTAATGGATACAATATAAAGCAAAAAATATATAAAAATAACAATAAGAGAGATGGAAGTCTCCTGTGCACCTACTAACATGGTTCAGATTTGACACTGATGTCGTCTACACTAAAATTAACAGTGACCAACGAGAAAAGCTAATTAATATGATATACGTCCACCATAATGTCACAAGTGAACCATGTATCGTAGTATATGCATTTCCCGAAGAACATACCAAGGGGTTGTCCAAAAGCAAATTTCAGAGTCCAGGAGAACCATTACCAAGAAGTCCTTAATTTCCACTTGCTTAACGAATTTATAGATAAACAAAATTAAACCTGCAAAATTGAAATGGACATTAATGATTTTGCCAATTTTTAGTTCCTTTGGTGTGACATTAACATAATTTAAATACATCCAACAAGACAAAAAAGTACAAATACAAGAGTGCTACAAACTAAGAGAGTAATTTTTTTTAAATACAAAAGTGTAAGGAATTGATTTTGTGGTAACCTGCAGAGAGCTTGCGGTAAAGATGATATAATAGGTCCATATCCTTGCGCATTATCGTACAGCTCAAAGAGAGGAGCAGCCACCAACTTGTAATTCTTCGGTACTGCGAACAAAGCTGTTTCAAAATGGCACAGTCAACTCAAATGTTATTATTATAAAAATTGGCTTAAGCCTATTTCAACAAGTCCTTAAATATACCAAAATTAAGTAAGCTTAAGGCAAGAAAAAATTGTAAAAAACAGAAAAAATAATGATTAAAGCTATCCAAAAACATTAACAGATCATTTACCCTGATGGTCTGTAAACGGGTTACATATAATAGACTAGCTCAGACCGCATCATTAATTTCACATACACTGGAGAGATCATAATATCGTTACCGTTATAAACGTAACTCGTCAACAAGTTGACAACGATGCTCGTAAATAAATATCCATATATGATTGAGTTGCTAAAATTGTATCCGACATATTACTACTAACTAAAGGTTTTAGCATATCAGACTTAATGTTTATCACAGCCAAGATAAGAATATTGAAAGTATCACATTTGCTTTACAGTAATAATTTGTGTGGTCAAACCTACAACCATAAAGAGTCTCTTTCAACGTCGTATTTTTAGCACAGTAAATAAATTAATCATGTCAGTAAAACTCATACATTTTGCAAGTTTTTTTTGTCCCATCGCATCCCCTACATAGTTAATGTATTCAAAACAAAGTAACAGGTTTTGTAATAGGAGTTGTTGGCAGACAAGCAAAAATTCCACAACTACATCATTATCATATTAGGAACAAGAAATATAGTTCTTTTTTATACAAAAAAGGAAAATGGCAATTTCAATATTTTGTAGCTGCACCGTTTTAAGTTAATACAACGTAACTAACATCAGACGAAAAAAATAACCAAATCAACATGAGTAAACGAGCTTAGGTCTTCCTAACATTGTAAGTACGTCCCTTGGTTTGATAAGATAAAAAGGCAAAAATATGAAAATGGTATGTATAATGGTTCGGTTGATTTACAAAGAAATAAATATTTTGTATACAAAAAGTGTTCGAAACCATTGTACAGAGGTGGAAAGACATGTTTTAAGAAACACAACATTTTCTCTACGACTTGATTGTTTTGACATGAAAAATACATCTGCGACCGGGATCTAATAATCACAACTGTCAATACTGCATCCCGTGCTAAGAATTTCAGCTATTCAGCATTAAGAACTCATACAATCTTCCAATGACACAAGCTTCTTTATGTGTCCAGTATGCCAGTGAGAGACGGTTCTGTTTGAAAGAGATCATTAGTATTATAATTTATTTAAGACAATAATATAGTCATTTAATGCCGCCTAAAGCCATGGATTCATACTTACTCTGCGAGTTATGGAACTAAGAAGTGGGATGTACAACTACTTTTTCCGCGTCAATTATTTTTTAAAGCTTAGGACTAACCACTTAAATACATTCAGAACATTAACTAGCAAAGAAAAAATGCATCCACAACGTTTTGGTTATCGAAGAAAGTGACAGGTACTTAACGCCATTCTAAAATACATTAAAATATTCATACACCAATTATCAATTTCATTCATGTATCTAATTGCTTACGTTACCTCTGTCATTAACCGCTTTAACCCATCGATTTCATCTTCGCCTGGATTCAGTTCTCCACCCGGCCTGAAAATGACAATGGTGACACGATCGTAGACGTTACTGAACTGAATCCTCACAAAAATTCAAAAATGCAATAATAGTTACAGTTTGAAGAAGGTCGTTCCGAGCTGAAGCAACAAAACGTGAGGTAGTCCATGTTCATGAACAAGAAGAACTCCTTCAACACTCCTCCGCATTCCTATTTTTTCAAATTCGTCTCTCATTCTTTGAAATCTGGCAGGGACTGAAGGGTCTCTCTCGTATTGTGGATCCTACAGAATTACATGACATTTTTACATCATATCATAACATGATAGGTTATTTAACATAAATGGCGACCTCATCTCAACTGTCATTTTCAAGATATTTATAAACATACCTTGGTTCCAAATGTGTAATTAGAAAGAGGGTACCTAAATTTGAAACAGATCGCTAATTGATGAACTTTATTTGTGCCCAACATCTTCCCATTTAACCCAATCAAAATGAATATGAACCAATAATTGTCTTACAAATGAATCGTCCTGTTCAAATTATAGTTTGATGGAGTTGCTGGGCCATTAGCTTGTGCCTTGGCATTTGTATTATTATTACTCGTGGGCTGTGGCGTTCCTTGAGGCCATCCCGTCCTTCTGACTACTCCAGCCATTTTTCAACAAAGTTTCAAATGTAAGGAACGGTTAACAACTGATGCCGAGGACACAGGAGCCGTCAGAAAACCTGCGAGTATGTACAACTTTTTTTAGCTTTGCGACGAGATTGACATGAGACATAGCCGGATATCGTATGTATGACACAAAAAATATTGTTCGAAATTACAAGTGACAGTTAATAAATTTAACTTCTCATACATATTATCACACCGCTTTGATTATTTGAACCAAAGATATTTGGAGAATGTATAAAAAAATAATGTAAACAAACTTGTAAAGTTTTTTACTCACGTCTCTTCAAATCGCAAATATCCCGTTCGTCAGACTTTAATTAAGTCACACAACTAGCACAAAGCAGTCTCTTTTTCTAAACTTTATTTATTATTTATCAAGAACCAATTGTCACAAAGATTATTGAAGCTTTACCTGAATTTATAAGCTTTCCAATTTCCAAAATCCCTATTTTTTTAAAATGCTTTTCAGCTTCCCAAGATCCCAGCTAAAATGGTGCCTTTGAGAAGGAACAAGCGCTTTTACTGTGTGAGTATACAAAAGCGAATGAATGAATGTCTGTCTCTCTGCTTTTGTTTGTAGTGCTGCTGTATTCAAATCAACGCAACAAAATAATGTTTTTATACGTGAAAGCATATATATACATAATATGTACACACGTTAAAGTGCCTTTTAAAATGCCTTAAAAAAGCCTATCCTACCCCCGAAAGCAGGAGAATGCATGGAATGAAATGTATGTGGTGGCCCAATCAGATCACTTCACTCCTCGGTTTAGATCGATAATTTACCTGAGAGAGATTGCCGTTTCCTGCGTATGCGTGCGTGGCGTATTTATAAGCCGGCTTCAGCAACGAGAATGTTGAGGGGGAACGTGATAATTCACAATTTTGTACTCGTTGTGAGCGCGAAAGTGCATGTGATGATGATGATGGACATATGACTGGGAAACTCCTAAATAATTACGTTACCGAACGAAGATTACGAATCTGTATTAAAGTTTAGCTCTTGGTTTAATTATTAGAGGGCTAAATAAGGATTGAGGGGAAGCTAGGCATGTAATTAATAAATCAGTGAAAATATAGTCCATTTAAATCAAGGCCTTTCTTACGTTCAGTTTTGTGTGAAGTCATTTTTAGTTTATCTCACGTCACACGTGGAAAGGTTTCGTCACCACAAAGTTTGGTGATTTATTCAGCGTGATCGCGATGTGCAAAAGTATTGATAATCGCAATAATAATACTTAAATGTGTCCGTCATCCGACGCCTGTGTTTGTTCAAAGTCAGGAAATTATGGAGGAAAATCCTAATTTACCGGCGAAAGTGTTTGCTTCTTTCATAACTTTATTTGCTCAACTGGCAAGTGAATTCTGAGGTCAAGTCTTTGCGGACATTTCATTGTTGGCGTTTTATTTAACGTCAACATGGCACCTTACAGTGTTCGGCCGTATTTGGTGAAACGCCTCTTCAATGCCGTATTGGAAAGGTAAGCTTAATGTCGAAGATTGATATGTATAAAGGAATGAATTTTTTGTAAAGTTCACGGTTCAGCCAAATCTTCATTTTAAAATATGTGTTTCCAGAACTGTTTCATCATCGTCCGTGACACGGATGACGATGGCACATTATTCCGGACGTTTTTACAACAATGGACGCCAAAGTTCAGTGTACCTCTGCTCACCCTTACAACAGAGACTAGTCATTCCCAGATGTCATTTTTTGTCTAGTCCCATCCCCTGTCAGGAATGGCTCCTTGTATCCAGAGGAAGTACTGGAGGAGAAACAGGTCTGTCCTCCACTCCAACTCCCAGCCCTGGTCCCTCTTTTAATTCAGGCAATCCTAGTCTGCCTCCAAGGCCTCCAAAGAAGGGAAAAGAGCCACTTAAAAATGTGACAAACTATGTGTTCTCGAAATTTCTCAACTTTGTCCAGAGTTACCAGTCAATGATGGAAAGGAGATTTCCACAAGTCATGCAAGTTTATCGCATGTTTGTTGTTGGCTTTAAGGTTAGTTGAATTGCAGCATTGAGTAAAAATAGATTTTCATTCAATTAAAAGTAAGTGTAAAAGTGCTTATCATGTTTGTCTAATATCGAAACAATTTATTTTTTATTATATCATCAGGATTTTTCTAAGGAGTTGGCAGAGTATGTAAAAATCAAGACAAAGGTCCTGCTATCGGCAGACGGGGTTCTAGATCTGAATAAGAATGAGTTGGACCTGTATTACCGAATGCCAAGTGAAATTTTTCGGGTTGGCCCTACATTGCTTTTATCAGCACTGCCTGGATTTCAATACATCATATTTCCAATAGCGTAAGTCGTATGAACTGGGGATAATTACTAAACTCTACATAAAGATGTTTTACAATTTACTTTGATGTATCTTTCAATTACAGGTATAAGTTCCCAAAGAGTCTTCTCTCGTCTCACTTTTGGTCACTACAACAAAAGTCACAATTTGCTATCGACATCCAGAAAAAGCGTCTCCTAAATCAAAGGCCTGTCTTCAGATATTTACAAAGTCAAGTGGAAGCCGTTAGACAAGAAAACTTGAAAAACATTTGCAGAGATGTCTTTTACAAACTTGGGAGTGGGAGCCAGCCCACTTTGAGTGAAATTAGGAAGATTAAACCCTTGTTCGAGTCTGACCCCTTTAGTATTAAGGCCATGCATGGACCACACATAGTACGTATTTAACACTTTAAGAAGTTTAAAATAGTAGCATATTCCTAAATCATTACTTAATATTTGCTAATCGATTTTAATGTCCTTTCGCAGAAATCCCTTTGCCGACTTCATGGACTCCATACTAGCTTGTTTAAACGAAAGAGACTATATGATCGAGCCGAAATGCTTTATGTGATGGATGTGTCCTTAATTAAGGAAGGAATTATGAATTTGAAGGTGGACGATCTCAAATCTGTACGAACCACCATTTCTAAATATGTATGAGTTAGTCAGTTTTTTTGAAAGACAAAGAGATTAAATAATCCCAATACCTTTCTCCGTAGGCATGCTTTCTCCGTGGGTTGAATGCTGCCAATACCAAAAATGAGGACATGGTGGAATTTTTGCAACAATGGGCTTCCATATCTTCTTCGGTTCAGCCGCATGCTTATTCTCTCCTGTTACATTTGCCAATTTTATTAGCTTATAACAATCCCAACAACTGGGCCTTATTATCTTAGTGATGAAAGTTTCCGAATAAACAAGATTGGTAGTTCAAAGTTCAGTTTTTGAAAAATTAATTTTTAATAGCAAAACAATGAGCTTAGCCAAGTTTGCCGAATTATTATTGGGACAGTTTCCTCAATACGTAATTTCCTTACATCTGTACAACTTTTCTCTTGCGCTCATCAAAACATCAGGATCAGTCAAAATTTGGCGAGAACAGTGAATTAAGATTAACCTTTCAATATTGCGACATTTCGTTATGATTGATAGAATTCCACGTTTCGACAATGTATTACAATTGCTTAAATTTAATGATACTAAATTCCGCAAATTTAATGCCTTTTGCCAAGTCAATTCTCCAAGGTCTCTACAATGGCTGAGATTCAAATGTTCCATTTCTAAAAAAAACAACGATTGACAGAATAAGCTTTTTATCAGAATGAGTTTACCCTAACTAGCGTAAACTGTTGTAATTTTTATAAAAGATTAATTGGTTAATGTTATTACCCGATAACCCTGATAGACAGCAAGGTGAATCTTTCGTCGTAGCTTCTTCATATTGTGCTGCGCTACGAAATCCAGTTAACCCGTAGTCGGATACATTTGAACTTTCAATGTTCAATCGCTTCAGCCTCCGTAAATTCTTTATTATCCCTTGAAGCACATCGTCATTGACAATGTAGGAGGAATTACCAACATCTAACGCAGTCAAACCTTTGTTTAATATGAATATCTGCAGCAGCTCTTGTCTGCATTCCTCGGGACTTCTTGTTGGCTACAAATATTATGCTCATTTTATTAGCTTGACTATATTTGTTCAAAGTATGGATTTTCATGGGTGTGGACCTACACGGTTAGAATTACGACAAAATATTGTGACGTCGAGATCTATTACCTTAATTCCGTTGAGGCTGAGTTCCTTCAAATTTCTAAAATTAGCAAACACCTCATGTTGCAAGTCGAACCCAATTAAGCCGTCCAGCAGCAATTTTTGAATGTTTCCCAAGTCTATCAAAAAGTTGAGAGTGGTAATACTGCGAGTATCATGAATGTCTAACTCTCGTAGCCGCAGCAAATTGGCACCATGAATTTCCTCTGAGATTAGTTTACAACGCCCTGAAACATTTGAAAAAATGTCTCTTTGTAATTGTCCATCATCGAGCTTTTAAATGCATTCAATCAATTTTCAATTATGTCATAGTTATCTAAATATCGTGTCGTACCCAATTTGACTGAGAGTAAAGATGACTGATTTTTATCCAAAAAGGTCTTTATGTCGCCAGATTTTAGTTCCGGACTTTCCAAATTTACCTTCTCCCATTTAATGTCTTCTACAAAAATGTTCACAAAAAAGCTGACCATACTACATCGATTCGGGGTCATTTTTATGAGACATGTAAGGTAAGGAATAGGAGCATACCGCATGACAAAATTAGGCCCATTCCTGTTGAATTTAATTTCATGCCAAAATTAAATGCCTTCATGTGACGAGCTCGTTCCGTGCACAGGAAATGATGGCATAGGGTATGGAAAGATAAGACATTGTCACTAAACCTAACAGGCTCGCTGGTGGATTCTGAAAAGTAAAACATGCAACTTCATTAAAAAGTAGGGATAATTTAAAAGACTGCTCAAAGTCGATACTCACCAGAAACATAAAATCTGTTGTGTACAGCTTTCATGAAAACCATATTCACGCAATCACTCAGATCCAAAGTTTGCAGCTTTTTCGTTTTTAGAAGAATAGAAAATAAAATGTTATCCGTCAAATTCCTGCAAAGTACAAAATATTATACATATGTATTAATTTTTGCCACCAAGTGCGAATGCGACACACGCGACAACGATTTTACTCACTTGTTTCGGGAAAGGTTTAAAGACTCCAAATTTTCCAGACATAATATTTCATTCAGCTGAATGAATTTTCCTCCCATTAAAAAGTATTTATCACAATTGACTAGACCCAAGTGCTTCAGGTTCGGACATCCCAACGTAAATTCCTGCGAATGAGAAGTTATTATTATAGAGACAATTTATTGTCTTACAATTAATAGTGAGTAAAAGTTGTGAATTATGAAATTCAACTTACAACTTGGTTGGGATCACTTGTATTCCTAGGAATTACGGCACAGTCGTAAAAGTCCAAGTGAGTAATTAGGTCAGAATACGAATTCCAAAAATTGCTCGACTGCCGAGTCAAATCGACTTTGTAGAAATAAAATCTCGTAAAAACAGGCTGCCGCGCAGCTAGCTGGTTTAATTCGTCAGACTTGACATTGACCGTGACATGATCGTGTAGTTTACCAGCGACATTCACATGAGATAACCAAGCCAAGCAAACTTCTCTGCTGATTAGTTTATCTCGGCAAGAAAGGAAGGACATGATCTTTTCCAAAATCTAATCACAAGAAAAATGAATTAAACATTTTGACCAACACTTTTTGACTCTACATATGTAATCAAAATTTATTAAATGTCTAATTATGGGCTCACCTCATTAGGGAATAATAGATTTTCGCGTACCGGAAGAACTGCGGGACTTCCAAAGCTCGCGACATCTTCCTCCGAACTTGGGATGCTGATGCTACAAACCGCACCCATTATAGAAGATCGTTTTTAAATGCTGCACTCGTACTTAATACCTAAATTAGTCATATTTCATATTACAATCATAATTAAAAATCGTGCTGCCCCTTACCCCTGTGAAAAACCAATATTACTAGATATTCACAAGTTTACCTTGATCATGATTGACCATCAATTTAATTGAAAGATAACACCCGTGATTGTGTGACTAATGATGATGATGTTAATGATGGCTCGATTCGATGGATGACAAAGGGAACAGCATAATAACTGCAGCTGTTTCGTGCTCAGAATTACAGCTGACCAAGATCCACATTCGTGACATTCATCAGAGTCCATTCAATGACCATTTTAAGTGTCCTGCTAACTTACTTTCAATTAATAATTGTATGCCAATTTACTTTCAAAGCCAATCGAAACAGTACTGAAAAATATCCGGAATTGTCTAGTGAGAGCAAATGTATTATTTGCAGATCGCCCCTATCATCAAGCAAACTTCAACCAAAACAATACCACGTGGATAACCATTCTCCTCTGACTCGGTGTGATTATCGGATGCCAAAGGGAAGAAAACGAAAGAGTACTTAACGGAAACTTTAAAATTAAAAGTGACAGCACAGAACAGTTTACGCAGTAATGAGCTACTAACGTAAAACAAACGTTCATTGTCGTTTCTCAAAATTACGTCATTTCTTGGGACCCTAGCTTCGTTCTGGACAGCAAAAGCCGACAAGGTTCACTCGATGCTCTATTTCCCCTTTTTTAGCTAGTGCAAGTCTTTATTAATGGATCAGTTAAACAGTTTCATTTGAACACTCGATTAGAGAGCAAGGGGAACGACAACAACAATTTTCTTAAAAGAAGATCAATTAGAAAATATCAGTGATACGAAAAGAATCATCAACAGAAATGGAGGACAGTGATTTGGACCCACCTGAAGACATGTTTAGTTTGGATTCCGCAGACTCCTCTGACGACCTAGATAGGAAGGTGTGACCAACATTTTATACTCACATTTATATTCAGCAATTTTAATGTAATGTGGAGTTCAAATATGATTTTTTTTACCAGGGAAAATCTGATGCAGCTTTTACTTTAAATCTAAACACCACCGAAGAGGATGATGGTGTTGGTCCCTCCGCACCACAGATGAGGCAATTTGCTGAAGGTATTACGTATCGAAAGCTTGACTGTAATTCAATATTGGTGTGCCTCGAACCCTTCCAAAAGCTCCACTTTTGTGGGAAAGTAGTGATACGAGTTCTGAAGGGAAAAGTGAATGTATTTGGCTTCACATTTGGCCCAGATGGGAACAAGTATTGTGCATTTAGTGCCAGAGGTCATAGTAGTCTCCTGTCTATTACTGCGATTCCCTCAGACGACGATGGTGATGAAGATGTCAGCGACACTGGTCATCCCAACATTTCACTTGATGAGTTTCAAGCTTCACCAGGCGTTTTGATGATCATGGAAGGCTTTGAAAACGAGTGGTGTGATGGATTTCGCCATGTGTATCCAGACGCATCAAACTTTATAGGGCCTTCAATTACTGGCATAGGACCTGGAAAACTTCCAAAGCTCAGCATATTTATGGACAAGCTCGGATTCCAGTTTGTAAGGCCATCTAAAGGTGTCAAATTGCTTGACTTTCCACCGTACTTTGACCAAATATTTGACGATCTCATCCAGAAATACGGTTTGTACTGATTCGCTAATTTTGATTACGATTAAATATTATTACAATGTACTTATTTGTAAAGTCTACAAGTTTATTTTTATCTGCCACTTTAGATAGCTCTTGCGGGAGGATATGTCCTTTTGGAGGACAAGGAGTAGGAAAGTCAACTTTTGTCAAATGGCTTACAAACAGATTCTTATCCACTCAAGAAACCAAGAAGGTGTTGTTTCTTGACTTGGACCCTGGACAATCGGAGTTTACTCCTCCGGGGATGCTATCAGTCCATTTGTGCTCAGAACCAATCCTTGGCCCCAATTTTTCTCACTTGAAGGATCCTATTAGGTTCGTCCTGTCAATTTTTTCCTTCGTATTAGACATGTAATTTTTAACATTTTAAAATTTCGAATGTTTAATTACTTCCGTAGGGCCGTGTTTCTAGGAGGAGTGAACATGGCTGATGTGCCTGTTTCGTACGTGAAAGGCGTGGCTGAATTAGTCGAATTTTGTTCTACCAATGAAGACTTTAAAGGGATTCCGTGGATAGTTAATACAATGGGATTTTCGCAAGGTTTGTTTTCTGCTTCCAAAGCCTAACCCAACAGCTTTTTATTTTGCATACAACTTTAAGTAAAATTAATTCAATGATTCTCCGGGGTCGTAGGTCTTGGGGTTCATCTTGCGTGTGAAATTATCAAAATTGTTCGTCCAAATTGCGTCATTCAGATACAGATAAACAATGATGGACGCTCGTTTCCGTTTTTGTTAAATAAGGCCAACGTGGCAGATCACAACACTTTTTTGTCCTCACACTTACCAGATAAGTTTAGAGCTCCTCTTGAAGAATATCCATTCTTGGCTGTTAAATCTGCGTGTAATCGAGACATCACTTCCAACAATAGCGGATGGTAAGTTCATTTATCTTTTAAAAAAATAACTATTACTCAACAAGTCTACCACCAAATTAGTTGCGGTTATTTGTACAAACTGACTGGTTGTCCATGTTGCAGGGGTCTTGACAGGAAAAAGACACGAAAACTGACGTTGATCGCATATTTCGCTGAAAAAGTTGGCAGCTCAGATGGATTTTCTCTGCAATCAATTATTCCTTTGACGTAAATATTTAATCAGTGAAGCTTAGATAATTATGACTCTTATCAAATACATATTTGTATTAAGATTTTTAATCCTCTGAATTTCAGGGTTCCTCTAAACTCCATCGCAATTGGGACAATTAACTCGGCTCTATCATACGACGATGTTATTGCCACCCTCAACGGAAACCTAGTTGCCCTCTGCGCTATGCCAGATTCCGCATTTCATTCGCATGATGAAAGCAAGAAACTTGTCACCAAAGCTGGAAACTATTCAAACAATTGCTTCGGTTATGGATTGGTGCGTGCCTATGAGAAAAAATCTGATACGCTTTTTATTATCACACCATTACAAGACTCGGAAGTTCTCCAGAAGGTGAATGTGATTTTGGCTGCGGGAGCTATTGGCATTCCAGTTAACTTTTACATACCTACCGGAAAGACTCATGCGAATGACAACAGTGGCTTACGATATGTGATGAGTCGAAAAGAAGGCACGTCCACTTTGCATACACCAGCAAAGAAATTTTTTGTTCCAAAACGAGTAACCCACAGTGTATTGAAGAATTGTCTCCTGTAATTCCTGACTGGGGTAACTTGCCATTTGATTGTCCTGTGACGTTTCTAATTTTTTACTGAATCCACAAAGATTGCGTAATTTTTATTTCAAAATTTTCAGCTATTTTGAACACTTTAATAAAGAAATACGTATTTTGATGAGATTGGAAATTGTCTTTTTTTAAGTTTTACTAGTGTGCTCCCAAAATCCTTATAACTACTTTTTAGTCGACGCGATTCCATACAAGTGTGGCACAATCTACAATTCAAAGAAAAGTATTTAGAGATTTAACTCAATATGGGCTTATTTACTCAAACGCCTAACTGTTGCTATTTAAAATTCATGTACCGTGTACACTCCCCAGTAGGCCAGTGGCACACCTTCCTTAAGATCTAACTTGAATCTTTTTGCATCCACGTTTGCAAATCCTCCTTTATGAAGCTCCTTTTCTATGTCTCTGTCTGTTCGACAACCATCAAATAAGAACTGGAACAATCCAATGCTGCTTCCGACAAGTTGAATCAATTTTAACAATGATGGCTTATCATCCACCACGTGTTCCATGAAGAAAAATTTTCCACCCTGAAAAATCGAATTCAAATGTTTTTAAGCTTCTCACAAGGGATATCCTCATTCTCAAGTCACCCCAATGTGATTCTTTTAAATGTTTTAGCCAAACATCTTAACATCGAGTAGCTTTGTCTGTTTTTTTTGCAAATAGAACTTTACCGGAACAAGAACGCGTAGAATTTCTTTGTATATTTTTTGCATATCATTCACACTGCATAAAACAAGCGTTGAGACAACTGCATCAACAGAATGATTCGGAACACCTTGCATGTCTTCAGCCCCGGAAACCACAAAGTTTTCCAATGTCACGTGACTGTTCTAATAAGAAAACATACAAAAATTTTATTAGATTAAATTACTTTGATGCTCTCAAAATGATTCAAAGTTTTGCCCACCTTTGAAAGTGCTTTGTCCAGAAATGGTTTGAAGAATGGGTTTATATCTACAACCGTTAGCTTCGTATTCTCTGGATAGAATTCTAAATTCGCCCCTAAAAACACCACAAAAGAGAATCAGTATTTACTAAAGCTTATTAAATTTTCATTAATTGCAAGACGAGTTTTAAAAATACCTGGTCCGGCTCCAATTTCCAGAATCCTGATAGGCTTTTGCAATTGCTGCAATGGTTCAAACAATGTTTTCTTCATATGCAAGGTTTTCCCATTATGAAAAACGGGAAAATCTTTGAAATACTCAGCAAAGAACCTGAAATTCGAGTGCGCACAGGATCCGATTTTTAATTTATGTAAATGACTTTTGTTCTTACATTAGCATTGCAAAAGATGAAGTGGTTAAAAATGTACTATAAATTCACTTGCCTGTGTCGATTTTCCGTACCAACATAGTATTTCCAATTTTTGCTCAAAAACCAGCATATTATAAAAACAGTGACAAGAAGGACCATCAAAAGAAGTGCCATGATGGAAACGGGAGTTTTTAAACGGAAAACTAAAGTTTTTAAAATGATATAATTTTAATTGATTGCCATAAATTTACTAACATTACAGCCATTTAATATGGCCTATCGACAAAGCGTAGTACGATTGCTCCGGTGAAACTGACAACTGACCTTGTCAATTGATAATTGCTGTTGCTGAAAGAATGCGTGACTAAAATTATCAAGGTCAAGAGAAGAGAGCAAAAATTGAAACGTGTTTGCTTGCATAATATGCAAACATGACTATTTAGCAAGATTAAGGTGCATCACCACATCTCACGACGTGAACTTCACGGTACGAAGGTACGATGCAAAAAAAGTCCTGCGTAAAGCAAGTGACTTACAAGATAATGGACAAACTTTCCGTGATGATAAAACCAGAATTTCAACTGGATTGAGTACCTGCTGCTAATCATCACAGACTCTTGGACTACTTGATTAAAGCGACTTCCAGCAGCATTAGATCTCACAACAGATAGTAGATACGTGCAAACACAAGACATACATATTTATACTCCATTTTGAATGCATTCGGTCAAATATTATGACACCTGAACATTTTTAAGGAAAAGGAGAAAAAAAGAGAAAAAACGATTTTAAGACCAAGCTTTGCTGAAGCAATGCACTAAAAAGAAATACTCTCATAAATCTGTAAATACGGACGGTTAACAATTCAAAGCTTGGGGCGCATAAAGTTTTGGATACCTACTCTTCAAC
>JAHZMY010001564.1:0-11134 GCA_027743915.1 Seira sanloemensis | reverse complement strand
GTTTAATTAATTCTCAAATTTGTGTCCACATCTTAAGCTTAATTGGACCAGGCAGTTTTTAATTTTTGCTAGCTTCCATCTCTGCACGTTGAATTTATTTGCATCTAAGGAGAGAAAGGCAAAGTGTTTTAGGGGTAATGTAGTCAGTCTCAGCCATGCCTTTCTCTGAAGGTACAATTTGGTGTTTTACAGTTCGGAAAAAACCACCGAAGCGTCAATTACACGCCTTATACTTATACAAGTGACTATGAATCACGTTCAGCTAGCTTTTCTTCGTTCTTCCACATTTCCTCTAATATGATCTCATATCTCCACAGCTCCTTCATCCTTCTCTAATTTTCTCTGCGCTTTCACGTGTGGGTTTTGCGGATAAAGCATTATTTCTCGTTGGAAGAGTTGAAGGAACGTAGAGAAACGTTGGAGCGTACAGCTTTCTCCTTGTGCTCCACACATTGACACAAAATTCCCTTCCTTTCTCCACGCCAAGAATTTTGGATGACTAGTTCGTGCCTCTCTTCGTTTCATCGCATTTCCTTTGCAGCGCTCAGCTCAGAAACAGACATCGCGTTCCTTCTTTTCTCCCTTCTCTTTCTCTTTGTCAACCCGTCACTCGAGTCGAGTGCAAAGCACCTACAAATGCTTCAATCACCATTTCGCGTGTGACTTTGTATCTCTGCCCAAGCCTTTTTTCTATAAATAGTGTGGGATTTCCTCAAATTTTTGTACTCGTGCAAAGTGAAAGTGTCAATTTACTTGACGATTTTTTAAAAACACCCGTTGACAAATTTCACGGGAATCCTTGTCTTGTAAAAGTGTCATATTCGTATTCTATAGTAATGGCTTAATTATAGTGTTTTAATTATATCGTGTTGTGCAAGTGAATAGCATATAGATTGTCTAAGACTATGGCGAGCTGACGTGATCTGGCGCGGAAAAGTAACTACTACATGCGCAAAAAATTCCTGGAAATTTGTAACACTCCCTCTGGGCATTTATTATAAATTGTAAGGGTGCAACATGGACTTTTTTAGGATCGCGTCGTCCTTTTTGTGTCACAAAGTTACATACATAAATGCCTAAACTTGTTCTCAACTTGAGTAATGAAATGGATGAATTCGCATACTTTTTTGGAACTAAAAAGATTCATGTTTTAGTGACTGTGTAAATACGTGGGGATACTTGACTAGACATTCGCATGTGTACTTTAGGATATGTGAATGTGTTGATGCAAAAATAAATTTAAAATTGTGTTTAGCTTGTATTGAATATAAAAGGAACTAATTATCACTGAAAAGGTGAAGGTACATACATTACTTTTGCTATGTTGTAATTTTTAATGGATTTAAAAATAGCTCTAACATTGAATTATACAGCGCAATATTTTTATGATGAAAGGGTCATTTTGATTCTAGTCATTGGCTTTACCTTCATACGTTTACAAATTTTGATTACAAAATACGCGGATGGTTTACACAGAATTCAGATGTCCTTTTTTTCAAAATATTAAAAGTGAAAGCAGTAGCGGATTCAAAATGGTATGGACAATATCGTTTTCTTCATGAATTCGTACAATATTGTATGACAGCACATATGACAAAATTATTTATAAGATGAAAATTGAAATTGAACGGGTACGTACATAGTTATAGGTGTTTGATTCCAATAATTTCTTGAAATCATAGAAGCTTGCATTTTTTTGCAAAAAATTCTTTTTCATAAATAGCCTCCTACATTGAAATTCATCCATGGAAGACACTTTGGTTTGTGACCCATGCTCTCAAATGTAGTTATCACAACGAAAAATCTATATTAGAAGCTCAGAAATGCTTGAGTTCGTTGGTTAATTATGCATGTGGATGTGAAAGCAGTGAAAAATGTACAGCCTCAACCCTCAAAATAAATTCTCTTTTCTACTGATCAAGTTGGCGCCAATCAATCAATTAGAAAAGCCATCACTCCAAATCGTTTTTCAAACACCAATCCAACTCCAACTGGCTTCAACTTTCTTTGTACTTTAACTTTCTCAGTAACACTTTTTTATTAAGCTCGCTATATGAAATAAAATTTCAAGGAAAGATTCGAACCAACAACCTTCACATTTTCTTGGAAAACACGATAAGAACATTAAAATAAAATAAAAGGCAGATGCTACAAATATATGTATAGTTCGCCATTTTGATTCATATTACATGTCAATATTGTAATTCCGTTCATTTCACTGAAGTAAATGCGTAGCAATTTCTTTATTAAACTCGACATCAGATTCTCAAGAATCGCTATACAATCTTTCCATAAATATTTAAAAGGGAAATTTAAGGAATCTACAATTTCCAGCATCCAGAATTGTAAGTCAGGTCGTAGAAGGAAAAGATAGGTAATAAATGTTTTCTCGGGAAAGGACTGAATTCTCCAAACTGGGTGATTCCAAGAGATAGCTAAACTTCTTTTCCAAGCGGGAATTGGAGTGGAGTCGGGAAGGACTCTTTTTATGCTTTCTTTTTTAAAACGTCTTTTCCAGGTAGTGCTAAATCGACAAAAATGTATAGAATAGGACAAGCACAAGACTCTGTACCTCGTTTTACCTTAGAATTTTGTAGTACGCGATAAAAGGCTATTTTATGCCATGAGCCGGAATCAGAAGAATGTATTCCGATTCTGGGAACGCTTTATTGTAGCAAGACAGCTTTTATCAATTTCTAATACCTCTTTAATCCATCATGGCATTGCGCCAGTAGTGTCGCTGTGAGAAATGACATCTTTAAGCTATATGAAAAAAATTGTGACAAGTCTATTTTTCATTGGATTCATCCTCACTTAAACAAAAGCGTATCACGCGGCGCTAATATGACGTGATACATAACATAACATAAAAATCATTCACTTTCGAGGGCTGATATTAACCCAAGAGAAAACATGCAATGTCCATGTCAGGTCCCATTTTTCGACCTCTATCTATCTGAGGACAACATGTTAAAGGGGATATTTCCTATGAAATTAATTTAGTTGGAAAACAACCTAAATTATGCCCTTGCAAAGGTTTATGCTTACCTTATTTTGATATTTTTTCAACATGCCTATATAGTTTTTCTTTCATTTGAAGAAACGAAGAATTGAGGATAAATCGGAAATAATTATTTTTTGCAAAAGACTATATAAAAGTATATAGTCTACTCGAGATATAATGAGACCTTGCCGTTTTCTACAGAATTGGAAGAAATAACAAGGTTTAGTTACCTTTGTTATACATTTTCCCTACTCATTATCCTGACGCAAAGGAGAAACCAAGTCGTAAATCAAATGCCATTTTGCATCCAACCGTCTCTCAAAACTCCAGCTAATTTGTCCAGAAATATAATGGGAGGTCTGCATACTTCTAATAGAGGCTTGTTGTTGCACGCTGTCGAAATGGCTTTAAAATGTTGCTCATTCCTGACATCGTGACGAAGACACGGAAATATTATCCATGCTCAAATGTGAGATAATGACCCTATTTCCACCGATAAAGTTTGCAAAAATAGCTTTCGTGAAAACAAAATTGAGATTACAAAAGACTAGACTATATAATCGAAATACTTGAGCTTAGAGCGGAACAGGTACATATAAATAAAAGGGTAATATCAGGCACATCACTCCAAAAAACTACGTTTTCATTAGTGAATACTTTTCCCTTTGACGTAATCCCATCAACGAGAATATTTAGATAGATGCTTCCATCTAAAAATAAAATGGCAAACTGGGGAAATTATTGTCGTTGTAATCCAAAGTATTTGTGCGAGCGTCATCATCTACGAAACTATCTACGGTAAACAACTGGAACGACAAAAATATTCATTATCGTTTCCCCTCGTGTGTATCCCTAGCCTTTGTACGTGCACATTTAGTGTTTTATGACATAGAAGAGGACGTGCGGACGTAAATTCAATATTTTTTTGTGTTGTCACATTTCCCTCTGCATCATCATCGTCATTACACTTCATTTTATAGGACTTCTCGAGTGACATTCGAGTGTGATGAGGATGACGGTAATTGTGGGGAAAGTAAAAAAAAAGTTTGTACTTTTTGAGTGCAATGAGGAAAATAGTTTTTGTGGTGAAAATAGCTCATGCATCTGGCATAAACATAATACGAGGTTTGTAATATATCATAATATCCTATCTATAGGTACATGTGTATTGTTGTAATTATTTATCATTTCCTAGCTTCAACGAAAGTGACAAAGACGAAAATGCTGTACAGTGTTTTAATCATTATCTGAGAGTGTAGAGTTGTAACGTCATCGTCCTCAATTTCCCCCTGCCCTGTAGGTTTTTGGACACAATTATGTTAATAAAAGGGCGATTGTAGGGTATCTCTAGAATCCTGGTGGAAAGGAAAGTTTCAGTTTGGCAGTCAGAAATTCCAATCAGTATTTGAATCAATGTGAAAGTTACATGACGATCATGTTGGAAAATGAAGCAAAAATGTGCCTATGTATTATATATATAGTGTAGCCCGCACAATAAAATGCTGCCTCTCCGAACACCCGGAGAAACAATATGCTGACAGGATAGTAGAAACTTTCTCTGAGCCTTTTCAAAGTGGTATCATGATTCCGGATTTGGCTTCTGATCTGTCTTGACTGGCGGAACTGAAACTTGACGTAATTACAAAGCCTTATGGTAATACACCACAAAAGTGGATTGGATGAGCAGGAAAGTAAAAGCAATAAAAAAGTTTTTATGGGCAATATAATGAAATAAGTCTCTGCAGAAAAAAGAATGTACACTCTGGAATTTTTTGATTTCCAACCGAGAGGACAGAAACTGGTTGAGGAGAAGCGGAAGGAGGAAAACCATGAAATGAAATGAGTTTTATGAAAAGGAAACTTTCTTTTTAAGTCGTGTTTAATAGATTTTTTATTAGAGTCTTGATTCCGGGATTAAAAATGTGATTTTTGTCTAAAAGAAAATTACATGAAATGAAAATGAATTTTTGGAGAAATGGGATTGAAGACTGCGTAGTTTGAGACAAAATAATATATAAATAATAATAATACCAGCTACTTTTTTCAAAGGCTATTCTCCGAAGATACACCCAAAATCCTTAAATAAGGCAATGATTCATGTGTTACACAAGTAAAGTGTATTACAAAAACAAGTTTTTCCCTCGTTTATGTATTTGCAAGCAATTTCCTGTCGTCAATGTGAAACGAAGAGTAAGAGAGAAAATATTGGAGTTTGGTAGCTGATGATGACGAGTCTTAGTCTTTTGCTTACTTTCGCATGTCAAGTGAAAACATCCGTACAGTTTGAAGAAGAAGCGTGGAAGAGAAAGCTGAAGTGAAGCCAATAGCAATATGTCCCCTCTAGTTCACTCACATGTCCATCATGTCCCTTCGCCTAAGCAAAACCAAACTTTCGCATCACAATTTTGTTTACTATGCCTAGAAAACTATTTACGTATGCAAATAAAGCTAAACCCAATATTATATATTGCTTCAGGCGGAACATTTTTTTTAGTGAGCACTATACACCATTTATCGAGGATTTTAACAATACACAAAGTGAATTGACGCACAAGAGAAAGTTTGGAAAATCATAAAGATATTTGCACTTGCTCGTGTATTTGCTTCTCATTATTATAACCGCTTATGGTCTTGCGTAAGCTTCTCAACTCAAACAAAATACGCTCAGAAAATTTCCGTAATTACACATAGGTATGCCGATGGCACTGAAAGGGCCAAATGAAATGGATTACTTTGGCAAATTCACCTAACTCAATTTTAAGGAAAAGCAATAGTAGGAGGTCTCGTGGTTTTAATTTCAATGTTTTGTAAAGTAAAGACGTTCAATTCGACGTAATTCAATCTTGGAATTCGATGTTTCTAATGGATGTCATTCCACGTGTCAGCATTTGAAGGTTGGAAAATTAAGTTTTGAACGGGAAGGGCTTCTACTATTTGGCCTTATTTGATTTCGAGCTGAGAATGGGATGGCGATCAATTAATAGGTGGTTTGTTGTTTTCACGGGCTCATAAGAGGCCAAGATACTCCCACGTTCAGATAATAAATTTAACTAAAATGTTTACTAGTCTGAGCGAGAGAGAAAGCTTGAAAAGGTCATATGCCTCCGCAGTTGGGTTTCACTGGCGCTAGTATTGTAGCCAGCCAAAATCGATTAGGCCAGGTAACATGCTTTCTCCATTGTTTACCCTTTATCGATCTGAATTATCTTGCGTGGATAGTTCTATTCAAACTTTGAGAAGTGGGAAACATACAGAGAAGATTGACTACAAGAGCATGGGAAGATTGTCAACTGTCGTGCTACTCTGAAGAAAGCTACACTACGGCAATCGAAAGAAACTGGACCATGTTTATTTGCTGCTCCTTGAATAAGGAGGAAATGTGATGATGGGATTTGATAAGATCTGGTCCGGCTGTACAGCTTAAGATTTCATGGAAAATGAGTGCACGGCGGAAATGAGAATGAAAGGAAGAACATTAAGAAAATTAAGATATAGATGAGATGAAATGCTGTGCTATGAGCGCTTCCTTCCTCCTGGCTGACCATTAGGAGTGGAAGGAAGGTAGACGCATTACCGTTAATCCTTTACGTCAAGAAAATGAGACAATTGTGTATTTTGAAGGAGAAAGTGGTAGGGCTATCACAAATTGTAATGTGCTAATAATGCCTGTAAGTAGGATAATGGCTTCTTTTTTTCGCCAAGAGTACTTTTATTTAATATGTGGGTGATTTGAAAAGGCGAAAATTGAGTAATTTTTACTTAATCTTTACAGCTTCACTCTCTTGCTGTTGTCGTCTTCTTGCTTCAATTTCTTGGATGAAGCCACCCGAGTAAGAGGCGATGGGAGTAAAGGATGGATGCTCATTTGAAAAATCTTAATCCACAACAGTCTACATCCTCCTCCTCGCCGGTACCTTCAACGTCGTCGGCTGCTGCAGGGGCAGCCTCCTCGTCCTCCTTTTTCTCCTCCAGCAACAAGAACAAACTGAGTAGCCCGAGCGCGGAGCAGAAGCGAAGCAAGTTTCAGCGGTCTGGAGGCTCAAAACATGCCAACTCATGGTGCTCAATCGCGAACAATTCTTCCAACGGTACAGGAAGCCCCTCAACTAGCAGGACTGCTAAGAATACACTTCTTAGCAGTAAATCAACGTCGTCGAGTAAATCGATTTCGGTGAATTCTGTGGTTGTCTCAAGTCTTCTTTCTGAAGCGGCCGGGCTTGTCTGCGAAGATGAAAAGCCCATTTTGTCCGGTGTGCCAGTTCGTGCTGGACAACTTACCGCGTTGGTCCACATATGTGTTCGTACTTTTGGTAAGTCATGCGACAAAAGACAAGGCCATCTCTAGTCGTTAAATAATTTAAGGGTAATTAAGTAAAGGTGCATTTTCCCGAAAGCTAAAAGCTTTCTTTTCAATTAATATTTTAAAAATTTAAGGTCACCGGCTTACTCTGAAAAGGAGTTCTGAACTTCCTTTCAGGAAATTGGCTCTACATTCCACTTCCTCCCACAAATATTTATTTTAATGACTGTAACTGTGAATATCTCTGAAATCGCTACTCTCACTAACGGTTTCTCCAAAGTGCCCACACATACATATATGAACTTATATACATAGGTCTTTAGAACTTGATACGCTCCCAATCCATTCAAGTAGGACCTTAATAAGAGTGTCCTTATCATTACTTCCGACGCTTGGGGGTTAGCATGTGACCTTTTCAATCTTAGTGGGACTAGAGCTCTGACTCTTTCTGTAATCTTATTTTGATTGGGCTAACCTAATCAATCTCGTCAAGGGCTTAAAAGATACATCGATGGGTCGCCTTCTCTTATCTACTAATTCTCCGTTCATTACATTCAACACAAATAAATTTTATTGTTAACGGTGGCCATTAATGTGAGATTTTGCTAAAAGCTTCCATTATGAATTTGTGTATAATTTAAGGTCACGAAACTTGTAATTAATTCTGCAAAACAGTGCTGACAAGCCTCCCACGAAATAACTCTTTTAGTATTCCCCAAAGCCAAAGTACTTCCGTATTTAAATGAATTAGCATTGCTTGACTGCATATCATTTACTAGGATATCCATACACAACTCGAGTTTCTCGGTGAAAGTTTAATGTTTCATTTAATGCATGCATGTATAGTATCTTCCACTTTGACGAACAAGTAAATGTGTAATTCGATAATATTAGGCTTACAAGTTACAAAATGTAGCTGGAAAAGCACTAAAGAGAAAGAAAATCAGAGTAGACTGGTAGGCAGGTGTAGGTCCTCTTTGACATTTTCGTTTCTGTGCGGGTGGTAAGTGAATGAGTGACTAATGCAATGTACATACACACACACGCGTGTTTTCAGTTTTCTCTTCGAGATCAGGCAAACTTGGCTGGAAGTACGCCGTTATAATCACTATAGTGGAGGAGTATATAGACAGGAGCAAAAGAGAAAAGAGCTAAAGGGAATCAACAAAAAAAATGTGGAAAAATGCCAAAGGTGAAACTTCATATTCAATTTGTTGGTGCGTGTAAACATGAGAAGGAAAAGAAATTGGGATGATGTGATATGAGGGAGGAAAGGAGCGATCACAGAATGATTTTGATTCAACAAAAAATATGTCATGTTTCAGACTCCCTACTTTCAGCCTGCTTTACAATTCGTACAATTGACTTCCATCGTATTGGAAGGAAAATGGTCTCATTAACTTTAGAAGCGAATGCAAAACCATCTACTCGCAATTTCCGACATCTTCAACTGTATCTGAAAAGGTTGGGAGTAAAGTGGCAAGACTGGTAGCCCTATATAGTAAAAAAAGTACCCTAATAACATATTGGGTGTAGAGCATCGAGGATTGCATAGCTTCGTTTCTCGATGGGTGTAAAGGGGTTTCGAACAAATGCTGTTTTCCCTTCTTCTTTAATTGGATGATGGAAAAGATGAGTTGTTGGCACAACGTTTTGTATTGGTTTAAGGAGGTACAGATTCTGTGGAAGCTTTTTAAAATGTCGCCCACGTCAGTATGAGATAAATTGAGTTGTAGGGGGATGTCGCAACATTATGCAATCACTCTGTGATGTAGTGCCTTTTCCAGAGCACTTTAATATCTCACTAGAAAGATCTAGAACAGGTATCTCAAGGACTAGACAAAATACAACAAGTGAAGTATTGAATCTGAACAATTTGGCACGTTGACTTCAATTCTTGAGTTTCGAGAACCTTTGAATTAATTGAAAATACGACCGGAAGTTTGAGTTTATTGTTACATACACAGTTTTTAATGTTATAAATATTGATGTTACGAATGGCGAGTATGTTTATGAGACAAGCGTGTCGAAATCAAAAAGATTTGAATCGTTCTAAACGTTGATTTAGGATATAATTTATGAATGTGGGGAAGATATGTATGTACAATGACTAAAAATTGTAGTTTATAGTTCTATCGTACGATTTTCAATTTTGCAAGGCAAGAATGTAATCCTTAGACCGATGTTTGTTATGTGACATATTGTCAGTCCATAGTCCTGTTTGACATGCCTTTGGAATTGAGTCAATTAAATGGAATGACAATCAAGGGAAGGGGATGAAATAGGAAAGTTTGGTAAATTCTCGTTTGGCTTTCTTGGAAGAGGGAGCAGCGAAGCGAATTAATAATCTCTTTATTCTTTCGCTGAAACTAGAAGGATAATTTTTGTGGTGATGTATACGTGGAAGTGGTGAATGGCTTATTTGATACGAAGGGAAGCAGCATAAAGTTAATATCGTTTAGTAAGTGGAGTTGTCAAAAAGTAATAAAATTGGGTATATTCTGTTCCTCCCTGGAAAAGTAAAGTTAGCTTGCATATGACTCATGGGAGTACAGCGAATCTTAAAAACTTTTTTGTGCATTTTTTTGTATGTGCAGATTACAAAGGGGAAATCCTGAAAGAATTGGAAAACTTCCCTGGAGTGCTATTTCTCATGCACCAGTGGTTCTGTCCTTCATCCTCAGAGTTGGCCTCGCTTTTTATCTTCCATTACAATGAACGCGCTGAAACGTTGGCTCCATGTCAAGATCTTTCGTGTCATTGTCGCCAAGCGGGTGGAACTATTTCAAGTTCCTTCATTGGTGGCACGGTTTCCTCTAATAATGAGCCTATTAGTTCCACGTCCACATGTAATGGGAACAATGGGAAGGTTGATGTCGCAAATCCAACGACTACAACATCCGGTGCCGCTGCTGCTGGAAGTTCAGAAAGTCATTCGGTGACGGCCGCAGTCTCTTCAGCCACCTCTTCGTTTTGCTCGGGAGCGAAGGCAAAAATCAAAATGATGAAACGGTCTAGTGGCAGCAGCTCCAATAATAGTAGTAGCACGAGCAGTGGCAGTTTAAGTCATCTTTCCCAAGAGGAACTTCATCAACAACAGCAGCAACTTCACCCTACTCAACTGATCAGATGCAGAACACAGCGATACAAGGCCTCTGTTTGCCAAGCTCTCAGGTTTAATCTATTTTAATGCGTTGTATTATGCAAAAAATAAGTAGTGTATTGTGACTTTGATCCATCTTGATCTCATTACCATATTCTGCCAGAGTCAGAAGCGAAAAAAAACATTTCCATCATCAGCATCCCAAACTTCACGGTTCACGTATTTCACAAGTCACTGTTATCAACGCTTTCTTGCATTTTTATTATTTCAAAAGCTTAGATTTCCCTTTCACGCTAGACATACTTTCCCTCTCCAGCCTCATCCTACATATCTTTTCATAATGCAAATGATGATCTCGTCAAGTAAGTGTAAGCCACGAGAGATACTTGATGAGAAAGGTTTTCAAAAAAAAAAATGATTTTTTTGCTGAATTGCTGAGAGTTGAAAGAAAAAGGCTCGTACCCTTCTTGTTGATGATCATCATCATTATAGTTATCTAACTTGGGAATAAGCCATAGCTGAGGCATAACAGATATCTTTCTGTCCCTTCTCTTTTCCTCTTCGTTGCAAAAATCCTCACATTAAATACGTAAAACCCGATTCCTGCATGATCTAATCCAATCTAACATGTTTAGTTCGAGCTGGGGGAGGGGAGTTGAAAATGTTACTTTATTTTGCAAAGTCAGTTTCAGTCTTTCCGGAAACTTACACAAAGCACTTAAACTTG
>JAHZMY010001563.1:0-10620 GCA_027743915.1 Seira sanloemensis | reverse complement strand
AGCATGACACATGTTGCGCGCTTGGAATGCATGACGTAAAATAGGACAACATCCGCGCGTACGTTGCTGCACGCTCACATATGTAGATGCACCTGCATATCGCTCGCTTTGCTGCAAAAACATGGCGCCTAATTTGCATATATGTTCGCGATTTTTTAAAAAGCACCTGTATGGTGTGTAAAAAAATCCGGAGAACACGGTAAGATAAATTTTAAAATTTTAAAATGCCAGGGAAAATAAACTCACCTTGTGGTTTGCTTGTGAGTCAATATTTTTCCCAGGAATGGGTCAGTCACAAGCGCTCGTTCCAAGCTTGAAAAGCGCTTTTATATGTCAGACGTAGCTTAACAAGGTTACGGAAAACCGTAAAAGAGGATACACCGATAGTTCTATCCTCAAGCAAAGTATCAATTAAACTTTTGCTACATGCGCGTATGTAGGTATGCATATTTTCTGTAATCATTTCTAATTAATGCGCTTAAGTGAACATAGCAAATAATAGAGTGCTTCAAGTGATTTATATCTTATTTTATGCTTAACTGTGCTCCGCGATATGACTAGGGTAACCCAGCTCTTTTGTTTTACATTTTTTCACTCTCCATAAAAGCAGTTATAATTTATCTCGTTTTCATATATATGAACATCTTCCCTTAAAGGCACGATGTTTTGGTTTTGTATATATCGTGTCTTTTACACGACCTTCACTGAATTGATGGGAACTGGATAGGTGAATAGGAAAGTTGCAGGGAACCGAGCACTACCGTAGTTTTAATCAATTTTGTTTTTAACTCTGCCAAATTCTTAGACAAATGAGCATAATACAAAAGTCTGTACACTATGTCTCACAAAAAATACTCAGGTCATGTTTAGATACGTGCTCCGACGAGTCACCAAGGCGACAAATGTTTCTCCAATGTTGTTTTTGAATTAGGGCTGTACTTTATTGCGAAACAAATGTACATTTATTAGGAACTTTCTCTAGCATTAAAATGTCCATGCGCATTAGAAATATGTTGAGACCTTAAAAATGGAATTTTCACCGAACAAGACCCACCCTAACATAGAAATTTAGACTTTCAACTTTGAAGTGCGGTTAATAATATTGGGAAAAGTGGCCGATAAGAAGCCGATAAGAAGTGCTATTTTTCGCTCGCATTCAATATTTAAAGTGTTTCACCCAATTGTTTCTGACTGACTCATAATTTAGTGCGTAATAGGTACAACAAAATATTTGCCACATAGTCAATAAAGTGAGAAATTATCTAATTTGCAGCAGCCACAAAAACGACTCTTTGCTAGCAAATAATTTTGGTATCGACTTTTTCTTTGGACTCATTGAATATGAATAAAATTTAATGACTGATTTTGGCATGATTGTAGCATTCTGCTATCGACCGCAGCTCTCTGCAAGTTAACCACAACACAGGACTCGGCTCCATTCTCTTCAAAGGGACACCCATCGTGCTCCGCCGCGAATATCCGGTGAGGAGGCTACACAATGGCGACTGACACTACCGTGGGTTATGAACCTTACAAACTCATTTGTTTGCACTGGTGTAGACTTTTTATGAACAAAAAATATATTACAAATGCTCGAATGCAGAATAATAAGAGATCGTATGAAGATGAGAATAAAACGCTTTCAGTCATGAGCGCACCTTCGCATTCCATTTGGCAACATTTCTCATGTGAAGTTTGATTGAAGACGATTGACGCAATATTTAAATAAATGCAAAATAAAAAAATACTTTGTTCGTTAAAAATCTTAGTCTTTTTCATAAGTTTGGTTTAGGTCATTTCATCGTGTATTTTTCGGAAGGAATATGCAAACTGATTCGATTGGAACCCAATTTGTGAATGTGTTAAAATCGACCTCCAACATCCAATGAAAGCCTTTCAACACCGGAATATGCAAGTGCAGACCCAGGGGACTTTATTGCTCCTTAATTGTACCAAAATAAATTTGAACTATGTTTCCATAATTATAAACTTGCTTACGTTTATTAAAACACGTTTCACCTCGAAATTCAAAAGTTAATTAAAATCGAGAACGTTGGCGTTGGCTACCGTTTCAAATTTCTGCGGCGGGGTTTCCATCCCCGGGTGCGTAACGATTGTCAAGCTTGTAGAATTCAACCATTGACTCAACCATGGACTTCACGGCTGCAAATGTCTCCTCTCCGCTGAAACAGTGTTAACCAATCAGGTATTGCATTGTGGGCCAAACGCTTCACAAATGTGCGGTAAAATTCGATTGAAACGGCTCCAAGTCATACCTAGGTATTATCTGGTCCGCAGGTAGCATGAAGCCATGGCTACCAGTATCTCGAAGTTCGACAGCGTATGCGAACTTGATTCCAGCTGCGCCTGAGAAAACAAAATATTTTTTTCAAAATTTGCACCAAATAACAAAAAAATGCCTCAACGGCATTCTGTGTGGAGTTTCCAACCTTTTTTGTCATTCCACAAAATCTTTGTATAGAATTTTATTGTGTTGTTCCAGTAGGCGTTACCGATCACAAAGTTAAAAGAATTGGAAAGAAAACCTTATTTTGACCTAGCTTGGAAAAGTATAAAGTTTGAGGGTATATTATGGAAGGTTTTTTAAAAAGAAATTGTCGCCATGAAAATGATTCCCCAAGAGACCAGCAACGAAAGTTACCTTTATCCTCCACAAATTATATCCGGAAGCTTGAATAAAAACTTGCTTTACCAAATTTACATCGGCAAGATAGGGAAGCCTTTAACATTGCAGGACAGACTTCCGGCTTTTTTTTCCTGATCCCGGTACTACGATTCTTTGAAGAATGTAGGCTACCATGCTCAACACCAATAATTGATTTGACCCGCCCTAGATTTGTATTTATTTATGCATTCCAGTTTGATTTGTGAGACACAAAATTAAAATTTACCTTTTGCCCAGTCGTGAGAACCACCTGAAAGTAAAGTTTCAAATTTCAGCGTCTGCAATAATACTCATGACTCCACTTGTGGACGCAAACAATTACTTTAACAAGCTTTGTAATTCATTTTATATTCACCAGCAGCAGGATAAAGCATTTCGGCAGTACTTCCGGCCGTATAGTTTGTTCCGTGCACTGCTCTCAAGGCTTCCAAGGCTTTGTCACCAACTGCTTTCTGCGAGTAATCCCGGAAATTTGTGAATAAAAAACCGACTTTTTTCCGAACATGAGCTTATTTTGCATTAAAATATAATTGCTGATCTTGCCAATTCGTCATAGTCATCAGTGCGAAGCCTATCGTATCCCCATGGAAGCAGGAGAATCTATTCATTCAAATCAACTTTAACGATTTTAACCCACTTTTATGCTTTGAATTCAACACTGCCTGAGACGATAGTCGACATTCTTTAGTACCATGGTACCGCTGGTATCGGGATTTTTCGAGAAAAGTTTTTGGGATTTTGACGAAAAATTTGTAATTAACTTAGGCAAGATTGAGAGGCGTTTAAAATTTATAATAAGATTCCCAGTTTTTTTCCCGGAATTCGCTACCGCGGGTTTCAAAAGAATGTCCGCCACCGGTCTAAGAATCAAAATGACTTTATCTCACTTGTGAGTAGCTGTGAAACGTCAAGAACAATTTGATCTTGTCTTTGCGTGCCAACACGAAGTCCTGCATGACCTTCACTTCCGGCTCTGAGGCGGCCTTCGGTCCACGGTACAAGTCACTGCATGGATCGCCGCTAGTTCTGTCAACCAAAACAAATTAATCCGAATGCAAAATTATGCAACTTTTTTCACTAACGGTATTTGTAATATGCCAAGTGCAAGGGAAAATGTAGCCGTTGTGTTACCCCTTTCCACCCCAGTGGAAATCCCAGTTCCTGTTGGCGTCCACGCCACGACATCCCCCCAAAAAACCACCAAGCCCCCCTCTCGGTCCTGATCTTGTCTTGCGCCACATCCTAGATTCAAGATCGTTGTTGTACATAAAATTAGGAACTTTTGAAAACACAATTTTCTTCGCATGTGGCCCTTACCGATCCACCTGGGTGTACTCATAACCTGCGTGTTGCAGTTGACAAGAAAATATATTTGAAGTGATTACAGTCAAACCAATTCTTAGCGCATTCCGAATAATAGAAATCAAAATTTACCGTCGGGGTTCAAAACCGGATCAATGTAGAAATCAAAAAGGTTCGCCAGACTGTTACGGCTGTCGCACAGAGTCTGGTTAATGAGTTCGTTCGCAATGAAAGTGACAGTTGCGGGTGAGATCCTACCGATAGAATAGCAATTAATCAAAAAGTACGATGAGTTGAAATAAAAAACTAATTTTTGTTATCAAGCAAGCTTTTTGAATAACACATTTCGATACAGATTCGTATCAACGTTAAACAGGCCGGACTCATTCCGTTCGTACCATTCCTGGAATATCATACGAGATAAAAACAAAATATTTTTAAGGAATTTTTTTTTAAAAATAGCTTTAATTTATAATAAATGATATTCAACTTACTCTTGCGTGGATTCCTTTGAACATGAAAGACAGTTTGCAAAAGGTAGTTATATTCAATAGCTTATTTAAGTTTCAAAATGTTTGTGTTTTGTTTATAAAAATACCTCCATCAATCCATATGGCCGGTTTATCTGTTCCAGTTGAAATCTTCAGTACCTTAAGGGCTCGCTTCTCTGTGCTGTTTCCGGCATTCAGCACGGTGACAATGGACGGGTACTTATCGCCGAGAGAGTCCATCCAACCGTGAATCTGTGTTCAAATAATCGATTCTCAATCTGTACACGTTTTTGAGAATCCAAAGGTTGTTGAAAATATTTACGAGTGGGATGAAATTAAATTGATAGCTTTACTTGGCTACGTGAATAAACTGCAGAACCTCCTGTTTTTAAATGCTTAATTGAAAATTAAAAAGCCATTTTTTGCATTGCTACATTAACTAACAGTAATACAAGTTTGCTAATTGAATTTTGATGGATTATACGCAATGAGATATTGATCTTTAGTTGAGAATATGTAATGCGATGTCTTGAAAATTGAAGAGAATTGGCAGTTCTTAGTTTGGGATGAAGTGAGATAGATTTTAAAAAAAATCAATAATTTGGGTGGCATATTGTCCGTGTAATCGTGGCATGTAAAGATTGTCTACGGAATGATTCAAATTTATTGTCCAAAAAGCATCTCCTGTGAAAAACAGGTTTGCCTTCTGGAAGACACAAAGCTTTAACCGATATATCGATTTAGCCCTTGTCGAGCATTTGTCAAGCACTTCGCAAACTTGTATTGTCTCAACCCTGAATTCCCGGAGAGTTAAAGATAAATATTCAAAACTATTCAAAACTCCATTGCAATCAACGCATAATGGGGTGCCGGGTCATTGTGATACATATTTACGGTATGGTGCGCCCTGCATATATTAATGCAAGCCTTCAACTTTTTCGTTCATAAAAAAACGATTTTTCTTGCTACCGATAAGTTCCACGGCCGGTGACAATTCGGTATAATACCGGTATTTACCATTTTGGACGTTCGAAACCTAGCTGCCCAAAACCGTCCAAAACTCCAGTGCCATATACACAATGCAAAAAGTGGGAAAAACTCAATGGCTGGGGGCATTGTGCGACAAATAATATAATGCATGCAGTGTGGGTTTTAGACAGTTTCGGACATTTCCCGGGAAAAACGTTTTTCCCATCCCACTGGGAAAAAACTTGTGGCTGGGAAAACCCCCATTACTAGTCCTATATTTTTATGCCCTGTGAAGTACAAGGATAGATTTATGGTCCCGCCTATTGTTACGCAAGACTTGATCAATTTACCGTTTCCAGACGCTGATAAGCATTCCAGTTCATACCCTCTTGAGCCCCCCGTTTCGATATTCTCTGTCCTTCCCGCCTTTCCCTTTGAATTGCACTTATATACAAAGCAAAACAATTTGTCAGTTATTTCATTCAGATCAAATTACAGAAAACCTTTTAAATATTCAGAATCAGTGGAAAAGTAAAAAAATAGCTTACAAACTGAGATTCTCCACAAGTACTCTGTATGGAGCACCAACGTCTTTCAGTAAGGCTCTGAAAGATCTCAGCTTGTGTGGAGGGAGGAGCACATCAGTCATGCCCAACTTGGACGGTGGCCTCCAAAAGTCCGTTTCTCCTTGCGTGAAAATATTCATCATCGTCTCGAAAGCAGGAGCCTTTGTCGCATCAATTCGCAACACTTTGTATCTGTTTGGGAGGAAGACACGGTTACTGCCGTTTCCTATGACTTTATCATCCACCAAGAAGCCCCACTCACACACTGGCTGCCGGAAAATATGTACAACCCGCAGAAAGTACTTAAATTGCCATAGTAACTTAGCAAAATGTGTCAAGAATCGGGTAAAAAATTCAAATCGGTAACCTCTAATAAATTCCGGCGATTGCCGGTTCTCAACTCCAATTTCTGAGACAAATATTACCATGCATTCACAAAAGGTGTCAAAATGCATTAGACAAATTTTGGACATTTTCAATTTTTTCATTGCAACAAAATCATTTCCCATCCTATTGTAATGCAACATGTGACTGGGAAGGTCCTAAAACTAGACATGAGAAACACTTTCCAACTCGTAATTCTCAATAACTACGGTCGAAAGGAGAGGAACTGGTTATTTTTTTGTTTAAAGTTTTGATCTAGCTTGGATAGTTCATGGGAAATCTTAATAGGAGGGAGCTGCAATATGAAGCCAATGTATAATTTTGTAATTTAGATAGTTTGTGACAATGATATTAGATACTGTGCTCTATTCTCGAGTACTAAACTCGAATTTGCCCTTCGATAATGTGACAGTGTCTTAGGTCTATGCAGCTTGGAGATCGACCTTTGTTCGTTTAGGGAACTATAAATACCCGACAGGGTCTTCCATAACCTGTTAGTCCAGAATACTATACAAAAAATCCCACGTTACCCCGCTATTCGTGAATAAAAATAAAATTCGTGCAATGGTTTTAGTTTTTTCCTTCACTCCAGCTAATGCCAGAAACTGTTTTTAAAGTTGTAGTTACTAACATATTTTTTTTTTGGAATTTACTAAAAAAAGGCAACACGAGTTTTACTTTCGAACTTCTGATTATTATCTATCTGGGATTAGAATATTGTACTAAAAATAAAGGGTTGACCTCTCGGTTGCGTACGCCCAAAATTGGTTATGCTTCTTGAGGTAAAAAATAGTTGCAATTTGCCCCGCTCGCAGATTTTAATCTATGCTAACCCATTGTAATTAGTCCTTCCTCCTTCCACAATCAGACCCAAGGATCCCACCAAAATTAGCGTTAATGTAACTCCCATTGTATACAGCTTTGTTAGGACGACAATACAAATTGCTATTGATCATTTCTACGACACTTTTATACCCCGAAGTGTGGCAAGCCTACTTGTAACTGCCAACCCATCCATCAAAAATAATTAATTGTTGCAGACCCGAAGGCCTGTCATATACCAGAAGATTGATTGCTGCCATGCGTAAAATACTTGCTGAAGTAGCCTCTTACAGTAACTACATTTGGCTGACAACCATGATTTTTTTTAAATTCAAGGAATGCTAGTACAATTACATATATGTATGTACATGAAATGTCTGAAGGTAATTACGTCCCAATTTTTTATGTTAATAATACAAAATACACGAAATAGTGAATACGAAAAATTGACTAATAGTCAATGGCTGCATGCGTAGAATGTCGTCTAAAATTAAGGCTATATGCTGTTTAAAATACATAGCATTTTCCAGACGACACTCTGGACATATAGCCATTTTTTTCAGACGACACTCTGGGCAATTGGCCAATTTTCCGTATTCACCGTCGATATGACATAAGAGTTGTATGAAATTTTTGGGAAGAAATTAATGTTGTGAGGGATTTATTACCTATGTATTATTAGCTTGTTTTAATTGTTAACATGAAGCAATGTGGTGACTAATTGTATTCCCTAAAACTTTTACAAGAATTCAAGAGTGTCAACGGAATATGGTTGCTGTTGACATTCCAAACTATTAATAAACGCGTGTGACCTTGGAATGTGGAAACAGCCGTTTTTTAAAGTTACAACGGAAATACTTGGTATTACCAACCTGGGATGTAGTCAATCCAAGACGAATTCATTTTATTAGGTAATTTAATGAAGAAAACTAATCATTTGACGTGGCTAATTTGTACTATGCTCTTTGGTGGCTGGCCCTTAGCACCATTAGGGTCTCGGATTTTATTATGCTCTTCCAGTAATTTAACTCAGCATTTGCAAAATTCAATTTCCACTCAGTAGTAATTCACGGAATGTTGCACAAGATAAACAACAATATTTTTAATGGATCTACTCCCAAGAAAATCCTTGATGGGGGAATTTTTTGAACAAATTGTTTAAATTTAGTTGTAAAAATACTTCAATTTCATTTCCGAAACGGCAAAGAACCAAACGATTTTTCACAGGAAAGAAGTAAATTCTCTTCCAGTAATTTAACTCAACATTTGCAAAATTCAATTTCCACTCAGTAGTAATTCGCGGAATGTTGCACAAGATAGACAACAATATTTTTATTGGATCTACTCCCAAGAAAATCCTAGATTGGAGAATTTTTTTAACAAATTGTTTAAATTTAGTTGTAAAAATACTTCAATTTCATTTCCGAAACGGCAAAGAACCAAACGATTTTTCACAGGAAAGAAGTAAATTACAAGGCTTGGACTCCTAAAAATTATTAGCATCGGTAACATTCAATCTTCCCCATGTTAATCTCCCCGTACGCAAAGTCCCCTTGGTCAAACGTTCTTAGTGGCCAATCCTCCAGGGAGCAAACTCCGACTGGTCGATCTCCGACCAAGGTCAAACTTCCAACTTTCATTTTAGTTTTGGTGAATCGGAAAACGGAAAACTCGGAGCACGGAATATTCAAACCGTATCTGACTATCAACGTACGCACATGATACGGCGTGTCATGTGAGTGTCTATCTTTCCCCGCTGGTGGACGGCATTTGGCGAAGTTATGAAAATTTAACGAAAGACTTGGATTTTGGAATTGAAAAACATTAAGTCATTAAAAATGTTCTCGAATCTCATAGTTCTTCGTGGGAACATGAGACATTATTGGGTTACTGGGTACTAGATTTAAACATGTGTAAATTCGGACAACGTGTGGCGTAAAAATTAATATATATGTTCAAAAAATACTTTTAAAAGCCCAAGCTTTGAATCATTAACTTCGATATCTTTCGGGAGCAAACATATGGCATTGAGATAAAACCAGTGTCCCGGATTTGGGTTATGTAAATTCCATTAGAAATTTTAAACATTTAGGCACAGACGGTGATTAATTATAAAATTTTATGTTCTATAATTAGGTAATAAAATTGTTCAAACTGTAAAAAATCTTGTTTATTTATTACTCTAAGCCATTAATANGGATTTGGGTTATGTAAATTCCATTAGAAATTTTAAACATTTAGGCACAGACGGTGATTAATTATAAAATTTTATGTTCTATAATTAGGTAATAAAATTGTTCAAACTGTAAAAAATCTTGTTTATTTATTACTCTAAGCCATTAATAATTACTGTCTGGAGCATGACATTTTCTGTAAAAAATTTTATTTTCAAGGTAAAGTTAAACTTGAGATACAAATCCAAAGCTTTTGCATGGTCCCAGCGTAAGTCACATTTTTAAATATTTCAAGGTGACATTAGGATAAAACGCGCCTTTCAACGAATAGGTGCTAATTAATCATCAATACTAGGTATTGCGGCACACTATTCAGTACATCACGACAGCAGATGTATGGAAAACTGCTAATTAATCGTCAACCAATCTAAACCAATCAATCAATTAAGGTTTTCGTTCCCAGTTAGAAACTAAAACCTATCATGTATACTGCTGATATACTGGCGCGATACAAAGCCGTATATAATGTATAAGATTCACCGTTTCCCAAGGTCAGACTTTTAGTATAAAATAGGACGCACGAGTATGTAGCTTCATCAGTCTCATCCGACTTGCCAAATCCAACAATTTCAACTTATCCAATTCCTCTTTATTGTTTGGAATACCCATTTATATCCAGTAGGAATGAAGTCCTTCATAACATATTGGTGTATTGCTGCAGTCATGGGGTGCATGACTTCATACGCAGCTCCGTCATGGAAAACAGAGGTCACAGAAAAAATCGCTCGCAACGCGGTTGTGGGCGGACCGGGTCAACCAGGGGTAGTGGAAGAAGGGTCAGGAACAGGAGGAGGCCCAGGTGTCGTGGGAAATAATCCAGGAGTTGTAAATAACCCCAGCAACGCAGGTGTCGTAGGAAACAACCCAGGAGTAGTCAACAACCCTAGTAACCCAGGCGTCGTGGGAAACAACCCAGGTGTCGTGGGAAACAACCCAGGGGTAGTTAATAACCCAAGTAATCCAGGCGTGGTCGGAAACAACCCGGGTGTAGTCAATAACCCAAGTAACCCAGGCGTCGTGGGAAACAACCCGGGTGTAGTCAATAACCCAAGTAATCCAGGCGTCGTGGGAAACAACCCAGGCGTCGTGGGAAACAATCCAGGTGTCGTGGGAAACAACCCAGGTGTCGTGGGAAACAACCCAGGGGTAGTTAATAACCCAAGTAA
>JAHZMY010001562.1:0-16501 GCA_027743915.1 Seira sanloemensis | reverse complement strand
CTGCCTTCTCATTTAAAAGCATATTATGGAAAAACGTCTTACATTAGATAAAGTGATTACAAAAAGTGAGCCCAACTTTAAACATATTAGTCATTTTTTTTCTACATCTAAATGTAGATAAATACGATACATAGTGCAATCCATCTTCAACCCCAAACCAAGACTTCATTTCTTCAAAACTACTTAAAATCGATATTGTTAAGTATTATTAACAAGCAGATACATTTATGTTATAGGTATTTTTTTTGTTAGCACAAACGTTCGTAAACTCTGTTTTTGCACCTTGCTATAGTCATCAATCATCAACCATGTGGTATACATAAAGTGGAATAATAATAAAAAGGAGGCAACAGCTTAAGCGAGAGTTTTTTATTCCTAGGAACTGTTAACAGGATATCAAGATTTATTAGATAGCTTATTTATGAGTAGACTTCCTAGGACCCACGCCTAGTCAACCCCAATTATGTATTGTATGCACTTACCAAAACTTACACTTTGCGGGTAGTGAAAGCAAGGAGAAAGTAGAAATGAGTTAATTTTAGTATTCCTGGTAAAAATACTTCATGCTATAATTTATAATTCATTCTTATTAATAAGTTTCCTTTCATGCAAGCCAGAGGTGAAACATTACATTTTTAAAGAATCATAAAGGAATAGGAACTGCGTGATAATTCTCTGTTGGAAGCAATTACAATGACTGGAAGCAAAAACATTTTTACATCCTATTTCGACCAATGAAAGCGATTACGAAATTGCAAGTAGCAAACTATTCTATTCGTTTGTGAAGGCTGCATTTTTGCAGTTTTAGGATTTTTATGAGGGCGCCGCAACTAACCCGGACTATCCGACGAGCCTAGTGTCAGCAAGTTACCCGGATTATCCGGTGGAAGTATTCCTTTCTGTACAAGTTCTTCTCGATTCGCTCTGACCGACATTTTCCGCTCCAGCGCTGCTCGCATTCACACAAGTTCATTCGTCGCAAGGAATTGTAGACAATGTCCATTGTTGATTAATTTGTTGCAAATTTCACATAAAAATAAAAACAAAGTAGAAAATAAAATCAAATAAAGTGTTTGAAATCTATTAAAGAAAGATAACTAATGAAAATGTTGATACAACCAACTAAATGTAAACTGTTTGACTCATGATATGATCATTATTACCAAACTAAGGGGTATACAGTGAAAGCCATCAGTTAATTCACATGTATGCATAATTTCTGATGTTCATGTAACATACATTATTATTATTATTCGCTCAAATACTGACTAGGCCGAGGTAGTACGAGCAATATACTTAAATACGAGTACAAAATAATTGTTTTAAAAGCCCACAGTTTTTCATAGCTTTGAGTCATGCTGCAAGCTACACATAGACATAGAGCCACGTGGTATTTTCTTGCACACAAATCTGAAAGTAAATTCATACAACTCAAATTCCAGCACATACACGGTGTATGATACCCATCATCGTCCAGCAAGCAAAGGTACCTCAACTCAATCATTATGAGGTTTACTTCATCGTCTTACTCGATTTCCATCGAAATTATTTAAGTTACGTTTATCGGATTGTGAACAACTTTATTTCGCTCCTAAAAGTTACACGAAATGTATTATTTTAAAAGGAAATTAGATGTTATCGTGGGAAACTCATTTAAAATTTTCAAGGACTAGAAAGAAATCAAACTCGGCATAATACCCACGGCCATTATTTCATCCGAGTGTGTTTTTAAACTAAATGAATCAAATTACTTGTCTTGTGGTGTTCATGTGAAGTTCTGTCTCATGTAGATTATGAAAAGGCATGTGTAGTTGGTAAAATGTATGTAAATGTGCACTTTTTGTATTGCATAATGGAGCGAGTTGAAAGGCTCATTCAAGGATAAAAGGTACTTTTCCTATGTTGTTGTCTGAACTTACATCTGGGTGGTGGTGGGCTTCTAGAGCTAGGTGGTCCCACGCTAGATGACCGGGGTCCGATGCCATTGGGCTTGGTTTTTGCTGCAACAAACAAAAAGATGAATAATTTCATTTGCATAGTGCATATAAAGAGAAGCTATTTTACTGTTGAAGGAGAAGAGTTTGATGGATTTTTTATAAATTAGCTTTATTCCCTTGTAAAATTCGTTAGCTCTTAATGAATAGGTACTGACAATAGGTTGTGAGTTGCGTCGATAAAGCTTGGTTAGACGTAAACACTGTGCCAAAATCTAAATGAATTCATTTTCTGCTATAAAAGAAGGGCTAGTAAACGCAGACAAACGGATATATGTAAATACATACATGTACGAGTAAATATTTTAACGACTGTAAAAAATATTTGTGTAATATTTTACTCGCGTTCAATCTTTATTTTGGCATACATGTGTATTCAATAATGTTAAGTTAACATTGTTAACTTGTATGAACTAGCGTATCGTCGGTATGCGATGCAAAGACATAGATTCATATTTTTATGAATGCATGTACCTCCTTTTCATACAGATTAGAACGCAAGCCATCTCAAGCACTGATTTTGCCATATTACGTATGTGGCCAGGCTCAATTTCATAGCTTAGTTGTGAACAAAAAATGATCCATATCTACATACTTTGCTCAAAAGCGGAACCAAAATTTGGATTTAAGAAAGTTGTCCTTTTCATTCTGCCTCATATCACATTAATAAATACCTATCATCAATGCACCCTTTTTACAAAGTAGAAACTAGTTTACGCACGCATTTAACCACGCGTTGTAAGTATTCAACTGCGAAAAAAAAACAAAGTGCGTAGTTGATACATACCTATGTGCTTCAAGGCAAGAGATTCGATTACTAACGAAGGAATTTTCAATTGATAAAAACTAACAAAATGTCGATCTAAAAATTTAAACTTAGAAAAAAAACTCTAGGGATTTTTAAAAATGTCTTTCTTTTAATTCTTTGCAGCTAAATAGACCCAACGAAATAAATCTGTCTATTTACAGATATTTTATAAAAATACTGAAATTAAAAGTAAACTGGACATTTCTTTCAACGCACTCAAATGCATGAATTTTACTTGTGTGTGTTTATCAAAAACATAAAATGACGCAGCGCAGTCACAGGTGCACACAGGAATTCGCCTACATATCTAAATACATATCCAGAATCTAGGGGCCTCCCCAGAGCCTTCATTCTGGTTGAACTGACAGAGTGTAACTATAACCCAATTTAAGCTGATGTAGATGTAGCTACATATTTACATTTTTTACATTTCGAATCTTGTTGGTTAGCTGGTCCTTTTTTTAAAAACATCATCACAAAACAATCCCCAACTCCCATCACTTATATCTGTTCACGACGAAAGAAAAAGATTGCTCTCCTCCTTCGCACAAACCCGAGGGAAATTTTCTCCCTAGGACATGAGACGTGGCCTGAGATTGGACGTATGAAAACAAAAAAGGATCTCTCTCTCTCTTGTTGAACGAAACTAAAAACTTATTGTATTGTAAGATGAAAGGAGAGCCATTTATAGAATTTTCTTTCGAGAACCTTATGTATGTACATTAGAATAAGATGCCATGCCCAAAAGCTAATAACAAGGCAATATTGGAAGCATAGTAGTTCAAAAACAAATTGACTTTTTTCAGATGCTACATAGGAGGCAGTGAAGTGAAGAGGATTAGATGATGGGGTTCTGTGCATCGCATCACCAACACGAACTTTTCTCAGATGCCTACGGCAATGTGCATACCTTTGGAAATGATGTACCGCTGCGTAATTTCGACTACACATTTTACGGCGCGGTTTTGTACACTAGGGTCCCCATGTATTTTATGATGTCAAAACTTACAATAAGAAGTTTTATTACTATTATATATATCCCATTTTTATTACTACTACCATCATTCAAAATGCATTTCAAAAATTTTTATTCCCAGGTTCAATCCTATGCTAGGTTTTAAATTGACGACAGCAAACTCCTAACAAACAAATAACTCCCAATGCAAAGAGTGCAAACATTAAAATTGAGTGCCCCAATCTCTACTTAGATCACATCATTTGCTTAATAGGAAATTACTAATTTACTTTGTTAACAATGACCACCAACAAATTTTTCTCTAGCTTCCAGCTAAGAAATAGCTGCTGTGACTGTGTACATTTTACATATGAACTGTTCGCAGATTCAAATTTCATTATTTTTTACAAAGAGACTATTGTTTATAGTGTTTGTTGCGACATTCGATGAAGTAACCATCCTACTGGAATCCCAAGGTTTCTCTTATAAAAAACACAACAAACATTTTTGAACTCAACAAACATTATTACAAAGTTCCAGAGATGCAAGGGGAATTCCACAAATGCAACGTGGCAATGATTACAAAACGAGCTTGAAGTCCGTTTACAACTTTCGCAAGTGCCCTTGCAGGTTACATTTCATCAATTCTAAATCATAGTGAACAAGCCATAAATATGTGCTGGCTTCGCTTTGATATAATAAATTCAATATCAACCCACATTCTCCTCGAAAAATGAGCCTATCCATTATTGCTTTCAGATATCAGCTCTTGATTAAAAAAGATGGGTCAAACGCATTAGTGGGTCTAAATGTAGCAATAGCAAAAAATTGAATCCTGAAGGTGACGCTTCACCCGACCTCTAAATGTCTTCACGGCAAAAATGAACATCTCGGAACTTCGCACTCAAAGTTAAAGAAAAACAGTCGTAATGCATGTTTAACCTCGTACCCACGCCATTAGATTGCATTTGAACGATTTCTGAATGACAATGGAGAGACCTCCCCATAAAAGTTTTGCCTTTTTAGAAACAGTTAACAAGTCAAATTACTTAGCGCAAAATCAATCGAATAAAATGCTAAATGGTGGAATGCCATACTTTTACCAACCCTCCAACAACATTAAACAGTTGTATTTAATAAAAGAAAATTGCTCAAAGACAAACTGAGATTCTTCTGCAACATAAATCAGCCTTATTTCGTGAGTGAACATGACACCTCAACTCATTCTCACCTCCGTAAATCTGCATTTCTCATAGAGCACCTTTGGACAGAAATGGGCTCACTTATATGTTATGGCGTTATTGTGAAAGGCCACATAAAACGCCTACGACCTAAAGTATGACTATACAATTCTCTCAATCGCATTTTCACCAAGCCACTTGACCCGATTCAAAGAAGAGAATGGAAAACTTGGAAATTCATGTAGTTTTTTTTGCAAAAATGCTTCGTCTTTCCTTAAAATCCTGTTAATATCACATTAGCAAGTTCATTTCCCTCCGCAAAATATTTTTATTCCAATTTAACAGAACATTTTTGCTATATATCCTTTTTAGATATTCTGAAAATGGCAAGGACTCCCACTCTTTCTACTCGTAAATGCTCAAATCGTATGCACATATGAACGATATCGAGAAACTATACTGTAGCATTCTCCAATCTATTTATGCACACATGCTGTATGTCATGAATGTTGTGTCATTTACTTTGAGAAAAATGCGTGTGTAAATTGATCCAGGTAGTAAATAATTACACTATTTCAAGCATATAGTTATAATAAGATGTGTCTTGCTCGGTTTCAGAGCTTATACACATATATATTTTGTGTTTGGTGACTGAGAAATACAAATAGGATTATGTCTCGCCCTACTGTACACAAAAAGTTTTTTCTATGGCTTTCTTGTAAAGCTTTTAATTACAAATATTTACAACATTGAATATCTCAGAACAAGGTTTTATAATTTACAAACGCTTCCTTTTCAAGCCAACCCGTCAAACAGATGCATAGAAAGAAAAACTCTCAAAATCAAATGTAAAAAAGGTAAGAGATTGGTAGAATCGAAAATAATTGTAACAATTGAAGCACCTTGCGACAGGATATCAGCCAGAGACAAAGTGGACGCAATGATTTGTCTCTTCTCTTCAAAGTTCAAGTTGTCTAAACTCTTGGTACGATTAAGATTATTAATAACAAAACTGTCGTGATGGTGATTGTTGCTGGGCGCAGTAGCACAGAAAGTCGTGACTGGAGCCATGTTGCCAATAATAATCCGACCCACTGCAACCGACACATTCACAGTACTCACGTTGCTTGCACTGTCTCCTCCCCCATTTAGTTTACCACTACTACCGCAATCGTTAATATTAATGTTGACGTTGTCTTCTTCATGTTCCGGGCAATAAAACCATTCGGAGGCACTAGTGAAATTGTACTTGTCCTCCATATGTCACCACGATTGTTAGCTCATTCTCTGGAGAGTACCACTGAATTTCGACAAATGCGTCTCCGGCGATAACAGCAGTATCTCGGACGTTGCCTCTCATGGCCCCAAACGACTATTTATATGCATCTATACCTACTAGTAGTAGGTGCATTCGTTCAGTCGTTTTACCACTGCATTCCTGTACACAACACGTACTAAAACATTCTGCGTCAAGCATAAAACCCAGACAAGAGTTAATTATTAACCCTTCTTGATTCACCAGGAAGGTTGTTAATGAACAATGATCCACTTTCAACGACAAAACAGTGTGGCATGGCAGCGGAAGAGGACGATCAGATCATTCCTTTTTTCTTGGACGTGTGTGCAATAACCAGCACATGCATAAATTATGTAGGAAGGAAAGCATAATACCCAATTAGCACATGAGCCATCAAAATATCGCCCTGAAAGTAGGCATACCTTTTCACGGTAAACAATGTTCAAGCGTCAACAGAGTACACACACATACCGGTGGCACACCTTGCAATTTGTCATTACCAATCTCTCACGAATCTTACCCCCAAAAAACGCCCACAACTAAACATATATTATGTATTCAGCTAACACGTTCTTTGCAATGTGTCGACATAATTACGCACCTCCTATTGAAGTAAAAAATATCGATGATTGTCTCGAGCTCGTGGGTCACCCAAGCAGTAAAGAGGATTTAATTGAGGCGGAGAAAAAATAATATGACTCTTTTTTCACGTAATTACTACCAACTGAATATTTGTTGCAGCACTAATATAAAATAAAGTTACCAATTCAGGCTTTTGGTTTTGTTGAGTCAAGGATAAAAAGGAGATAGCCACACACGCGAACTGATACTGATATAGCAAACTGAGTCAAAGGATAAAGCAAGGCATCAACTTAAGCTTAATTTGTTACCGGAAGCATGTCAAGTTTTAACGTGGACTGCATGCTATTTTATTCACCGGAAGTTTAATACACAATAAATTGCTACAAAGATCACACGAATTAACATGGAGAATTCTAAATGTACTTGGTCTTATGTTAATTCCGTTGTTCTTGGAACATATAATAATAAAAGCAGCTCACAATTTGCTTCTTTACTCTAGTGTAAATCTTGTTCTTGTAAGTATGTATCAAAGCATTCCGTTCTTTCGATCACCCACTATGAATTGATTTGATGGACAAAAATAAATTTTGCGTCCTCTTGTAGACATGCACCAGGACCATTGCAAATCCTTTGCCTTTTCCTTTCTCTCCGTCGTACTTGTTGTTAACTTCTTATGACTGTAATAAAGGCAAGCCAAGGTCTGTTTTTGGTAAGCACATCTTCCGTACAAATAGATAAAACACCCACGTGAAAGCAGTCACACGATTGCAGTTACTTTTTACATTTCTTTCAGAGTTTTTTTCCCGACTTTTATCAATGCGTCTTCTAAAAAAATTTCGCTTTTTATTCCTGTCCACGAAGCACAATAATCCTCGGACCGTCCATGTGTCGTCCTCGTAAAAAAAGGCTTGTGACGGTAACAGCACACCTTTTCGCTCTTAATCCTGATGCACTCCAAAATGGTGTGGGATTTTCTCATAGAACTAACTTAACGTGTGCCGATGAAAAAATGTATCACATATAATATTTTATGAATCACTTGGTTTAAGCATCAGCGATCAATGACTTTGAGAATGAAGGTGGCTTTGAACTAGGAGCTGCGTGCGTGAAATAAACGTTACCTGATACTCACTCAATCTCATTCCCTTTCGTCGGTAGCAATTTGAAAAATAAATCACATGTAAAATGATCTAGCCTCTGATAAAAAATTTATAGATTGTCTTTGTCGGATTAAGGTCTTTCTGCCGAAGGACTATGCGTATACAATCTGTGCTATTTTCACTCCTAAATTTACTTTGACTGACCAACTTTCTTTTTTTTAAAAAAAAAGAAGGTAAAACTGATGTGAGTGATGATGATGAGCAGGTTTACATACGTTGAGAGGTGAGGGAGAAGGAGTAATGCACTTTCAATTGCGCCTTCACAACCTGTAATAGCTTGCTTTCCAAGCACACATTCATTTCAAAGTCAACCACCCGTGTAAAATAAAACAATTTTTATGCGCCTGCAACGCATTGAGAGAGAAAAAGAATGGTCAAAATGAAAATAACAACCGCATTCACTGTGTTACTTTTACTATTTCAGAAGCGAGAGGTGTTCAATTATTTTGGCATTTTTATCCTTTTTTTAATTTTTAGTAGCTTGGTTTTCACTAATATTGCACGGTAGTGCACCGAGAAAATGCTCGTTTTCAAAGCTAAACCATATTGAAAAATACAACGTTTCTCAGGCAAAGTGCTCTTCAAACGTGAATTTTCAGGTCAATAGGTCACACGGGCCTCTCAAAATTGTCAACTAGGGTCTTTTTCTGATGTCTTTTCACATTAACATACAAGTCACAATATTTATATCCGCAACGTGCATCAAGTTGTAACAACTTTGCTGATACCACTAAACCAGCTTAAGTGATGAAATGCGTTGCTGGACCATAAAAAATAATCCGATAGTTGCTCTTTTGACAAAAGTTTTCAGTTTTTCCGCATTAGCGTAGACCTTAAGATCTTGGAGTCTTGTTACACAATGCCGTTTTTGCAGACAAACATCAGACTGACTTTGGAATGGAGGGTGAAAACAAAAAAAAACTTTTAAAGTATAAATCGTCCTGCCTTAGTTCATCGGTTTCTTTCGATCCAACAAAACCTGGAACTTATTGCATGGCACTTATATTTCATAACAACAAGCTTAGCATACTCTTGGCTTAATAAAGGACGTATGGCACATTTATTTCTGCAAGGGATAAAATTCCTCTGTTTGTTCTATTCCACTTTTTTAGAATAAAATTTGGGAACAACATTTTTGTGAAAAAGGGTTTCCGTTTTCCTCTTACTCCGGTCCGTAAAAAAGGCGAAAGTTACGTAAATGGTGAATATTTTCCGTGAAAGTAGCGCCTTTGTAGACACTCCTTCGAGTAATTTTCACTTACTACACCCGTGGCACAGAAAAAACTGCCTGAAGTAAAATTTCATGTCACCAGAGTCCTTGTCCTGAATACAAACTTTTTATTTCCAGTGATGCCTCTCATGTGTACGTAATGTATTCAAAACCTTTATAAATTTGGAATGAACTCTTGTCAGTATGGAAGTTGGAAAGGAACCGTCACCCTGAGACAACTTTCCTTCAGTCGATTAAGCAAGACAATAGTAATTACTATACTGCCTGAATTTGAGCGGTTTCCACACGGAAGGAACGGTCAAATCTCGTACCTTACTTCACATAAGAATGTATTACATATATTATTGTAACCGACCAAGTTCCAGTTCACAGCTATGATGATATTACTTCTCGTTGACTATTGTCCTTGCACAAACAGTCATATAAGCAAACTGAGAGTTGGAGGAAATGGACTATTCAGAGTATAGCACTGTATCTCCGTAAAAATTATTCCATTAATTTTCTATTTAATGTGCGTATTTGTGCCGGAGAGAGCTTCATAGAAATCTGCCAGCATCTCAGAAAGAGAGCACACACTTGCAGCAAGGCATCTTGCCCACCTTCCTCAAAATCCAACGACCAACTTGTCTGAATATTTTTACTGCTTATCCACCTTACCTGAAGATTCAGTGAGTCAGTAAACACTCACAAAGACTACACACAAAAGTCCTTTCAACGTCTAAGCTGAAGCACGATACATGTAAGATAAATACACACGCGTATGAAAGGAAAGCATGCAACATCTCAAAAGGAGCTCAACCACAAGAAGGGGGCCATGCAACTACTGACGAAAAAAGAAGCCATCATCAAGCCACCAGCTAAAAAATACACAAGGCAACAACACCACACAGACAACAAAACAAAAAAAAATCTACCTGTACGTTCAATTTCTCGTTTCATCCGTACTCATTACTGTGTGACTATTGTAAATGCTTTTTTCAAGACGCATACCAATAATAATGCGACATGCTGGAGCAGATGTACAGATAAGAAAATTCCACTTTTCTTAACTCACTGCGGCGATATGTGGCCACAATTATCAACTTTTTAAAGTATGCCCTTGTCTGGGTGCAATTCTTGTAAGAGGACAACTTTTCATTCTGTCTTTCCTTACACACACTCGGGTTTTGCCCGGCAACATACATATAAGTGAAGAGAGTCGCATCAAGAAACAAAGTTTTATTTTCTGTAAGGTGTAACCTGACATTAACGTTTGCATTACTGACTGCAGGAAAGCTCTGAGGAGAGATGTATGTATAATCCCATTACTAGGCATTTCCCTGAAGCTACGTTGATTATTATATTAATGTTACGTGGAGTGGGTAAAAGTCGACTGAAAAAAGCAAAGTATAATTTGAGCGTACGGGTATGGATAGCCGTATTCAGTTAAAAGAGTTGAAGAGAACTCAAACTCATATAAAGGCTGATCCCACAAATTTTTCTTCTTTTCGTTCTGACTCCAAACAGCTAATAGCCATGCAAGCATGAGAGGTATGACTAGGTAAATACGATGGCGGTTACAACCGTAATGCATAATATCAACTTTTTCAACAAACTCACGAGAATCCAGTGTGTTTCGTGTAAATAAAATGTTGCTACACATTCACGATTACAGTCATATAAAGCTTTTTTTTCTCCCGTTCTGACAAAATAATAAGAAATGTGTGTATCGATGTAAGAAAAAGCTACAAACTTGATACTTCACAACAGCTAATAATTTTATTCCACCTGACTAATGACACAAGAAGTAGACATATACACGTCCATAGGTTCATGTATATAACGTGAAAAGATTTTTGGAGCAATTGCGTTCGCACGGACAAAGTCAAAAGCTTTTGCATCGTTACACTGCATACCTCCTGCTTGATAGCAGGTTGCCACCCCCTTTTTCATGTTTCATGCATTCCTCGGGATAGCAGAGCTGGCTGGAACCAGGCCATGGACTCTAAAAAGGAAAAATATTTCTTCGGATTTCGTTTTCAAAACTGCTTGGACCAAACCTGCAGACCATTTCGTTTCGTTGTAGAATGGTTTAAGACTCTCCAGCTTATTACACCCTGCATAATACTGCTGATTACAATTTGTGCCCCGAGGCATTGTATAGGAAGAGAATATAATTCCGACGTAACCAAAAGCAAGAACAAATATTTTACCTGATGAATAAGCGCCTACCAATAATCCCACTCTGCAAGATTGTTCAATCAAGTTTGTTTCTGCCTGATTCTATATGATTAAGATGAGTAAAAATGTTTCAAAGGATGAAAAGCATCAACAACGTTGATTTGGTAGAAATTATTATAAGATTACACATGTGATTTTGTGTGCTAATACATACAAATACGAAGGTATGACTGGATGTAGGTTTGAAATGATCAAGGATTTAAAATCAAGGTGAACGTGAACCACTAGTATAAAAAATCTTCGGTTTGGACAATGTCAAAATGTTGCCCGAAAGAAAACAGAGTTGACTTTAGGCAGCCCTTCCTTATTTTCTTTACTGCTCTACCAAATTGCATACCACCACCATCGTAGGGATCGCATAATGAAGCCAGTGGTACGATGATGATGCCATAAAAAATCTGCGTCTTACTTTTCCGAGCACACAGGTGTAACTTTTTTCTCTCCAGAATATGCATTATATAGACTTACTCGTACGGGTAAAAAACTGTAAACGTAAATTTTCATTATGAAAATTGAATTAGTCCCTCCACACCAAATCTACATTTCAAAATATAATACAACCGTCAAATCAAAAATAATACAGTTGCAAGCCCACTTTTGGGAATAAAGGTTCAGAAATATGCGTACCTACATAATAAACAAACTTTTAAGCATTCCACTAGAAAAAAGTAAGGAATGAGTGAAGACATGTTTGGTAATACAACCCCTTCCTTCGCCGTCAGAATATAGAGTCGTGGCTGTGGAATTCTTTTGCATGATACAAGTACGAAGTTTGCGTTGGATGAGACGATGAATGTTGTAAAAAAAGGCAGATAGAAATTAACNACCCATTCCTTCGCCGTCAGAATATAGAGTCGTGGCTGTGGAATTCTTTTGCATGATACAAGTACGAAGTTTGCGTTGGATGAGACGATGAATGTTGTAAAAAAAAAGGCAGATAGAAATTAACATATCATAAAAGCCACGTACGATTGTAAGTTAAACGGGAAGGCGCAAATATATAATGTAGGCAATGAATTATTCATCACTCTGTAGTTGTTAGTTATCGTAAACTTTGAGCACAAATATTAATGCCTTGTCAGCTTCGTATGTATCCTTTTATTTACTTGCCATGTGCATTTGCCTCTTTTGACCTTAATCGACTTCTGTAAGCACGGATTGTTCACAACAACAATAAAACACATGAGTTTGAAAAGCCTCCGATGCCGATGATGTACTTTTAAAAGATCAATTCTGATTCTATTCTAACATAATGGACACACATCAAAATCCTTTCCCATTGTATTAATATTGGGAGTCAATGTCAGAAGCGAAATAATGAACTGACTCAGGCACTTTTGATAGGAAATTGTGAATTTTATAGTTGTAGACTGCAACTTGACGTCCAAGGCATATCCCCTTTCCAATACAGGTCGCAAAATTTTATAGTACTGTGACTGCGACACAGTACTCAATCATATAAGCTAAACCTTTTTCATACAATTCAAGAAACTCAAAAGGCTTGCAGAACTGAAAAGAATTTGACGCTAGCAAAACTCAGTCAGTGAAAACTCGACTGACCTTTACACCTTTGTATGCACTTTTTGCAGTCGCCAAATGCTATTTAGTTTATCAAAAATGAAAAGGACCAAGGGATTGGTGTCATTCTTTTGAGTTAGACGCATAGAGGCAAAGCAAGTGAGTTGTTGCAAGGAGGAACTGTGATTTGGTAATAATAATAAGAATATGATTACGGTTAGCATTAATACGACTAACAAACTGACCAAAAAATATTACCCTGCTTCCACACAACACACACATCAAGCTATTAGCTAGTTTACCCTTGAAATTTTCCCTGAATAAAAACCAGACGAACGAGGGAGAGAAGTTCACGAATTTTTTTGCCGAACCTGAATAACTTGTTAAAATGAAACAAGTGTATTTAGCTCCGAAACAGCATCCTTGTACAATACCTTTCTTTTTCAAAACACCGTATCGTATTCATCTCTCTCTGCCGTAACAGACAATTGAAAAAGGACTAGATTTGGTGTGCCAAAAGTGCCAAGCCTTTGTGCTACATAAACTCACGTTCATAACTTTCGTAATGTGTGCTAAGACCATTAATCTTCACCTGAGAGAAGCTCGCCCTTTCTATATTTATACTTTTTGATCTGAGCTTTATTCACTCACAAGGTAATTCATTTTTGCACAGAGATTCAAATGCGCCTTGTGAAGGGCATTATTATTATTAGTAAGTACCACATACCTATAAGATATTCCATCCAATGTCTTTAGCAATATCATTTTTGTTCTAGGTAAACAAAATGCACATTGCCTACATATTTTTGGCATACCGATTCACTATCAACCTCATTACTGCTCATATCATTTTAACTTGCAGACACGGCAATTGTACTGCATATTGAAATCACAAAAGAGTCTCCCCAATTAAAAACAACAAAGGTATTTACATATAGGTAGCCAGTCTTTCTTATCAGTTGGATGTGCACCAGAAATAACGATATGCCCTTTAGTGATTAAAATTTAGGAAATTTCATCGATTAATAAAATAAACAAATAATAAAAATTAAGGGATAGCTTGCATCTTTTGTGAATTTCTGTAGCACTGCATTACCTTGCACATACACATAGATTCGAAAGACTTATTTGATTGAGTAATGTATTTTATGTACTTTACGAACGATAGAAATACGCCCTTGACGCATATTATTACATATATCCAAATTCCTCCTCTCAAAATAATTGATGTGATGCCATTTCACACAATATGATAGTATGCGTAGCAGTTCTTTTATTTCATTGATAACGCGCATATAAATGTATGACAAGATTTCTCGCAACTTTAATTCATTCATCCTAAACTGCAATTGAATTAAACGAGTCGAAAAGATGAATGAATATACGTGGTCATGAAAATTACATAAGAAAAGTGTGATATTCGATGGCACAATTTCTAGTCTAAATGAAAGGGGCGAAATGGACAAAATGTAGGTAGCGCTATGCACTACTTTAGTCAAAACTTACGACTCACAAAAGTCTTCATACGAACCTACTCTCTGGTCTCAAAGCTAGCGTCGCGTAATAGGTATGCAAATTAGCTTGACCAAGCTTTTAGACTACTCATTGTGTTCATTTCGAATCATACTGCGAGCCTCATGGCGTGATAGGTACTTTCATTCGCCAAAATATCCGCTTACAATAATTTATCACTTTAAATTAAATTCTAACGGCTAATTTTAATTTGGTTTAGTTTGAAAGGTAAGGTCAACAACACCTTATTTCATCTCTAATTATTGACTGAATGACCGCTGATGCCAATTAGCACAAAAATATTTTGAGCTCATGTCGAGCAATAAACCCTTTAGTGCCATTAAAATGGCTACCCTTGCGCATGGACATACTTTCATCCGAGCAAGTTGACTCTAAGAAGTTTTTATAGTGTCACCAGCACAAAAAGATTGTTCAAACTTCAATTATATTTTTCCAATCAAAATCTAGAGGTCTTTTTATCTGATGCGAATACCAAAACGACAGCAAACCTTACCTCGTTCATTCGCGACTTTAATCTGTGGGGATACGATTTTTACATTCAGCGCGAGCACTTCAGTTGATAAAATCATAATGACTAAAATGTATGACGCAGAAAATATGCAAACCGTTTTTTAGTACTCTTGCTATTATTGACTTTTCCTCTATATAAGCACAAGGGCGCCAGGAATCATAATTTGAATCATGTCTGCACCATTACAAATCATCAGTCTCTTCTTGCGCACACATTCATAGTACATACAGCTTCAACTTTTCCAGTTTTACATTTAAAACATGCCAAACTAAAATTCACACGTAAGTTGTAGTCGAAATAAAAGAAACCTCACGTAATGTAGATACTTTCATTTTAACGGTAATGATTTTATCCCATATAACTTCTTTATAGATGTTGCTATCAGTTAATTAAAATCAAATCACAACAGTTTCGGTAATGCATACCAACTTTTAGTATAAACTTTAATGGTATTAAGTAATGTATGGCTATAAGAATAAAAGGCTCACAGATTGTGAATTAAAATATATTTTACGTGAGTATACTTCAAGAAAGTTCCAAGACTTGATTTAAGTTACATGGGTCCTTGTAACCATAAGTAGTTGTTAATTAGCAGCACTTATTTTTTAGACAATTTTCTGGAACAAACCATTCCCAAATGCAAATACTTTCTTCCCAAAAGCCTGGTTTTTAGAATGTGCGGCGGAAACCTAATCATGCGATCCAGACAGAGATCAATTCGCTTAAGTTTAACCGTTCCATGTCGGACATTTATACTTACCTTTGCTCATTTTTCCTTTTTAAAGGACGACAATTTATTTTACATCTCCACTCCTTCTTATTGCTTTTTCCAGGCAGACAGATATGTGTTTAATCTAGCTTCCAACCTTTCTTCTACGCCAGCAGCTTGCAACATTTCTGACATGAGAGCATCAGCATTCCACAAAGCCCCATCTCCTTAATAATATGTATACATTCATTCAATGAAAAAATGCCACAGAAGAAAGTCATCAAATGCAAATTTGCTGGAAAGAAGGAAAGAATTCTCCCTCAAATTGGACGAGATAAGATACATATTGAGTTTCCCACAGTTTTGGTTCTCAAACATTTTTTTTCCTTTCCTTGTCCTCATAGCCTCCTTTGAAAATGTCCCACGTCCGCTACAGGGGCAGTGCCGATACATATAAAATTCGTAGTAATCCAAGGTGAAAGATGAGTTTGCCTTTCCTCATGCCTTAAACAAAACGCTGTACGACAAAAGTACAAGTAGGCATACTTATTTCTCCCCATTTTTTGCAAAGAAAAGGAAAGCTATCACGTCTTCAGGCTGGGATACTTTTTGAGAATCATGACAAAAAGTTATTTTTCTATGGAAGTGGACTCAGGCCATGAACCAAAAAGGAGTACATATGTACCATAGGAAAAGAGGGAAATCGGCTTGAGTAGCATGTGGAGCACATTATTGGTACAACAGCAAACACGCTGCCGCGACCTTAGACATCAAGTGTGCTTGAGTCGAGAGGTTGTCAAAG
>JAHZMY010001561.1:0-15203 GCA_027743915.1 Seira sanloemensis | reverse complement strand
TTTAATTTCCACGTTTTAATTTGCTAAATTATTTTATTCAATTTTTTTGTTACAGCTGTACATTAGGCCTGTAAGTATGAACCAGACGACAGACGCCCTTGTTCTAATGGACAATGTCATCATTGTGGTGGCGCCCAGGAGGACTGCAGAGAGTATTATTCATACAATGGCACCCACAGAATGGTGCTGAAATTCTGTATGCAAAATATGTATACATATGATCTCAATAAGTAGAAATAGTATATTGCGTTTTAACTTTGTTCAAACTATTATGATAGTGAGTTGACAGTTAATCATTGTATTGCGAGTTTGAATAAATGCGAATCTCTCAAGCTTTACATTTACTGAATTTAGATAGGAACTTTTTTTGGCACTCATTAATATTGCGCAAATGTGTCGGAACCATGAAAAATGCAGCTGCAGGCGAAAGCTGAAATAAAAGGGAACATTTCAAATCACCCCAAAAAACTTCATCTGGTCTTTATCACATTGACAGGGAATGCTTGGTTTTATCACGGTTTTATATAGGTACGTAAGATCTTCAGAAGAACTCATCCGCTCTGTGCTTCGCACTCCACACATAGTCATAGTCACATGTAGATAGATACATGTGGTTCTAATTATCGGAATGATCTTGGCAATAATTTCCCATCCCAAGCTCGAAAAAACCAAATGCACTTTGTCAGAGTTTTTGCAAAAAAATCATTTGGACTTTGAGAATCCAGTAGGCACATAGGACAGGAGAAGGAATCTTGCAGTTTTTTACGATCTGTTTATGACTGCCTCCTCATCTCATCCGAAAGTAGAGAATAAAAAATGCAAAAAAAAAAGTTCTGCACAATATACAATGGTCATGAGCCGTTTTTTTCTCCCCTTTTCCTGGCCACTTTTACGGCTTCTTCTTGCCAAAGTAAACGATATTTAAGAAAGGGAAAAGTTGATGTGCTAATACGCTTATACTTTTGCTTTCAATACTAAACGCTTTTTTTTCCTTCTCGACTTTTAATGACTTTACACGGGAGTTAGTTTTTCGCAATAAAAATCGATACACCCGACCGACCCAACATTCCACAAGCACATGTAGAGAGTATAATTTGCAAATTGCAAATATGCAAGGATGGAATACAATAGAATTGCTTGTGGATTGTAGATGCTTACATATGCTTTAATGAAGGAGTAAGTTGAGCCGACTTCGACTTTCCACTTTTATGACGGAGTAGGAGGAGGGGAGAGTTTCCGTGTCCAAAGGTTCTAAACCAAAAAAGGTATAAGTAAGGTATAAAATCACGATAAGGAAAACCCACTATCTATACAGGCCAACCTGTAGTTTTAAGGGAAAGCATTTGATTTGGAGTTGAAGTTGAGTCATAAAGTATTCTGCAAGCCATTATTCTATAATTCTGTTCCCTGACTTAAGTTTTGTAGCTTTTTCAGGTTGATATAACTTTTGGGCCATAAGTACCATGTTTCCGTGTTTAAAGCTCCTCTCGACTATGACTGTAAGAGATTGTCCGACATGCATGATATTTTTAATACCTAGTGCCTAGTCCAATATTTTTTGACAGCATTTTTGATTGTTGCGTGCGCTTTGTAATAGAAAATGCAGCAATATTGAGCATGTGTCCGGACTCCAAAGTAAGTGAGTATATTTATGTATGTACATGGTGGCATTCTTTAATAGACCGAAGGCAAACATGTCCTTCTCCAACATGTATTCCAGTTTCCGCTTAAGCTTTTCGTGTGACGCTGGAGTCGTGTTGTGCTCGACGGAAGACAATGGACATGGACACATAAAACTTTCATTGTGATCGATTCATTCGGTTGTGTTGCGTCATTGCAATAATATCGTTCTGAACAGAGCCCAACTTGATCTGTAAAAAAGAACTTCATAAAGACGTCATTCAAAACGTTTCAAAAGTAACTTGATACAAAACGAGGACTTGTTTTTTCTTTCGAATCCAAACAAATTACGTAATTATAATATAACTAACAACTGTACTGTGCACTAAATGAAGACAGTGTCAAAACGAAAGTAATTTACAGTGTAAACTTGTCTTTTCTCAGAGTTGTATCATTTTACAAGATAATGGAGTAAAAACCATTCGTACAATTTTAATTCAACTGACTTTCCATAGCCATTATCTCTGTGAGACAGACAAGTCACAAGTTCATGTAACCCCGAGTTGAACCTTGATTAAGTATTTAAAATGTTGCATTATGTGCTTCTGTGATTGATGTCATTCGATACAAACACGTATAAATATACACACATTGTACATACATATTAATGTTTCACAAATCATCTTGGTTTGCATTTGCGATCATCAATTTCTTGGAAGTTGAGCTGTCCAGCATTTAACAAACTACAGAGGCAAGACGTGAATCGTGTGGACGTCATATTTCTTCCCAGTTCTCAGTCACCACGAAGCAATATAATATGTTTGTTGTATGTAAGCTTGGCGTTGGCATGCCCAGTCAGAGTCATACATCCATATTCCATTGATTTATCATGGGCATTGGGCCAATACTTACTGCTCAAGTCAAAGTGAGATCTCTGAAAAGAAGCCATCATATATAAAAACCATTATTTTCTACTTATACACGAGTTCCAATTTGACATGCGATGATGGAATGCATGATTTCAAGTTGACTCGACTCGACCTCGTCTAAAAAAATCTCGGGGACTATAATTGCAAATTGCGAACCAATCGGTGTGGTGAAAGCATCCAGTTAAATATCGATTTGTGAAAAAAAAACTTTTCTAGAGCAAAATCTGATCGTTTGTTCGTGTGCACGCCAGAATATACGTGAAGATTCGAATAAATCTTGCTAATTAATTGTTCTTGACATTCGTCCAAGTCCTACTTTGAGTCACTGGCGAAAAAAGTCAATGGCTTCCATGCGTTTTAATGGTAATGTGTACATATGTACATGATCTTTTCCAGAACTAGGCTGAAATCCTCATTGAGTTGTTTGTTCGCTGTAATTTTTTTATGTAACTCCTGTGAAAGAATGTAGGATAATAACTGGTCCTGCTGCTACTGAGAGTGAGTCACAGTCCCAACTGGATAATTTCCTTGAATGATTTGGAATTAAAAACTATTGTGCTAATTAACAACCACGGACCGTTTAGGCATATGACTTACGACGTGCGTGGTAATGGTAAATGGTGTACTTTTTCTGTTCTGGAATTGTGTGAGTGAGCCATAGTCTTTGTTTCTTCGTCTCTTGAGGCTGATGATGTGATGTGAATAGAGTGAAACTAGTAAAAAATAACTACAGCTCAGTCAGACACTACTATTTTTTGGCGACCTGGATGGATGCACTCGACAAATTATAAGAAGTAAACTGCTGTTAGCAGGCTAGTCTATCATTACAGCTACTTTGTAAATGTACCAGAGACGTGTTAGCAAGATTTTGTCATTGAAAGTAAAAAGTCAAAGTCAGTTTTGAAGAGAGTCGTAGCAAGAAGAAATAGTTACTGTTACTGGAGACTGGAGCCCGTAACAAACAATCGCGTGCTCAAAGTGACGCATGACGTAACCGTTTTATTTTACGGGTATGATGGTTTATTTAAATTTTTAGTTGCAATTTGGAGTCGAACCAAGGCAAATATTTTAGAAAATCTCTGTGTGAAAAGTGACTTAATTTGGTGACACTTGCAAGAAACTTGATTTAAGGGTGAATAGAAACTGAGAACAAGCGGTTGCGCTTGTACAAAGTGACAGTTCAAAATGGCTGGAAGTACCTTACGCGTCAATCTGTCCCTGGGCCTATTCACAGTACTGTTTCTTCAGTGCGTGTTAACCATTAATGGAGGAGTGTTGGAAGATTTGGAATCACAAATTGTCACCGACAAAAATGGGACCAGTGGTGGCAGCAACAGCAGTACAACAGCTTTTCCAATTCCAGCTCGGAATGAATCTTCGACGCCAACTCCTACTCCAGTCTGGAATGCTGGAAATGGGACCAAAAACGGGACCGTAAGTTTGTCATGCTGTCGTAATTAAACACTTACGCATATGACATTTGTTTTCACACTTATTCTTGGCAAAATAGGTCCCGAAAAAGTGGAGCGAAGGACGCCTTCTGTCAACCTTGTTTGACCTGGGGCTGACGACGCTGAACGATCATGCAAATGAAGCCATGTTTCTGCAAGAACTTCAGAAGAATGGAACAAACATCACTGCACTATTTCAAAACGAAACAGCTGCCAATGCCACCCAACAAGAGTACAACCGACGCTATTACCGACGATACGGCTATGATGACGGCGGTTACTACCGACCAGGCAAGAATTTAAATCAATTTAATTTTAATTGCAAACTTTATTTAGCGCTTATGTAAAAATATGTGACTTGATTACAGGCGGAGGAATCATGCCCATCCCTATTCCAATTCCCATCGGTGGGTTCGGAGGAGGATTTGGGGGCTTTGGAAGGAGGAGCTATGGATTTGGAGGTGGCAGTTACAAAACAGCCATGATGATGGCGGCATTGCCCTCCGTTGCAAATCATCTCACCAAGAAAAAGGGCTTCGGAAGTAGTTTTGGATACGGAGGGTATGGCCAGCACAACTATGGGGGTGGTTTCCCAGGTGGTTTCCCAGGTGGTGGTTTTGGTGGGTTCGGAAACAACTATGGACACCATGGAAGTCATTATGGAGGGTATGGAGGAAGCTATGGGAACACGGGGTACGGAGGAACGCACGGGAATACTGGATATGGAACGTATGGGCAACCGGGTTACGGGGGAACATACGGAAATACTGGCCACGGAGGGGCGTACGGTACTAACACAGGCTATGGAACAAACCCAGGTTATGGAACCAACACTGGCTATGGAACCAATACAGGTTATGGAACCAACACTGGGTATGGAACCAACACTGGCTATGGAACCAATACAGGTTATGGAACCAACACTGGCTACGGGAATAATCTCAATCAACCCGGACAACAATACAAACCTGGTTACGGCAACACTGGAGCCACCCTTCAGAACAACTTGAACACTGGCAGCGGGGCAAAACCGTCAGCGCCTAATGCTGGCTTTAATATTCCCCCTGCCTCTGGTGGCACCAATAACCTGAACACTGCTGGAGGTGGGGCTGGAAAACCGGCGACCAACATTGGATGGAACGTTCCTCCACAGTCTGGAGCAGGGACTGGAACAGCAACTGGCACCGGAGGCAAACCTGCGTACGGTTGGAGCGTGCCCGGATCAAACACAGGAGCTGGGACTGGTACTGGAACCGGAAGTAAACCTTACGGATGGACTGTTCCTGGAACTAATACGGGAACAAACACAGGCAGCAAACCTTATGGATGGACTGTTCCCGGGACCAATACTAACAGCGGAGGTTCTAGTTCAAGTGTGCACAAACCGTCTTCAGGATCGTCCTCCAGCAGCAGTGGTGGCTCTTCAGGGTGGGGCTTGGGCGGATGGGGTAAGTCTTCGGGAGGCAGCAGTAGCGGAGGGAGGAGGGGAGGTAGTAGTGGTGGTGGAAGAAGAGGTGGCGGAGGTGGAAGAAGGGGCTAAGTAATAAGTACGCTAGAATACAACAGACTAACTAATCAACTACTTAATGTATTAGTTTTAAGTTTTCGATGAAATGAATATACCATTGTTTTTGCATTTAACAATCGCGAATTATATATTCCTTGTCCGAAATGAATTCTACCAAATATTTTTACAAAAAGAAGCCTAATGTTTTAATTTAATCAAATAGCTGCTAAGTTTTAGATTTTAACGAGCTCGCGCTCAATTTGACTAGTTAAGACTATTCTTGACCATTGACCATGTAAATAATAAAAATGAATTTGTCGATTAGCTTTAAGTGTTTTTACGACTATTTTAAAAGTCCTGTAATGAAGATGACATCTGAGGTAGTTATGTAGTTTACTTACCTATATCAGATATGTATACCTTAAGTATTTTTAGAACCTCTCTCNACGACTATTTTAAAAGTCCTGTAATGAAGATGACATCTGAGGTAGTTATGTAGTTTACTTACCTATATCAGATATGTATACCTTAAGTATTTTTAGAACCTCTCTCGAAAGTCCCTGAATTTCTCTGTATAAATTCATGTACAAAAATTTATCAAAGCGTTTAAATAAAAAGTATTCGCCCTCTTATTAAAACAATTGTATCAAGAACGTATCGTAAAGAGCTTCAAGAAGAAAGCAGCAGCAACAAAACTTTTTTAAAATTTATTCTATCACATCACCCTAGCAGCATGTACTTGAAACAGGTGGCTGCATCCCAAAAACCTGACTTGTTCCACCATCGGATCCCTTAACATGTACATGTCTCCAAGCAAAAAGGTTGTTGGAACTACTCATCTCATCAGGTTCCGCTAGCTTTTGGCGTCAGCTGCGTACACAACAGAGAAAAGACGTCATTTTTCCTCCTTCCAACAACGATTTTTATCCCTACAGTTTTTTTGGAAAAAGGCAAACAAGAATCAAATGAACCTCCATCTATCATTAGAACAAAATCATCTTTAAAAGCATCAAGATTAGTTACGCTGCACTTTCAACATTTTTTTTCATATTACGCTTTACGAACCAGAAGAAAGATAGGGTAGCAAGTATAGAAGCAAGTGTTCCGTTCTACTGATGCACGGGTATAAAAATCAGTTTAGTCTCAAGTCACCCCTTTTCTCTGCTACAGACTGCATCCTCAGCATCTGCCTTTCTCTCAATTCGACATGTACTCGGAAAGTGAATCCTTTTTTCCTCTCTCTCGCCTTACAAAGTAAACAAGATGGGGAAATTGGTGAAAAGAGTATTTGCCCCAGCACTTCCAGAAGAGATGAAGGCCTTTTTATTTCAAGCGAAAAGCCCTTCATCTCACATCTCTCCCTTCTCTTCTGCTATTGTGCAAGCCCGAATTTTTAGAGGCACTGCATTGTCATCATGTATCCCATATCCATATCAATATTGTTTTGTGGTAGTAATAACAAAAAATGAGAGAAAGAGAGGATCTTTTGGAAGGGGAGGATCCTTACACGATAAAAATGAGAGATATGATATAGGCAATATTACTCTTCTTTTTTTCATGTATTACAGATCATGTCTGTGGACCTGGACACGGATGATGATGAATGAATAAGATGATTTCAAATGAGAGATGAGATGAGAGCAACATGTGCAAACCACATGCTAATTCCCACACTATGTAAATTCTCGAGCAGATTTTTTATATAAATTGAATATTCCTCCAATACATACATACATAACAGTATATTTATGTAGTAGCATCATTTTTTTCCTCCAATTTGGCACGGGGGCACTAATATCTTATGTAGGAAATCCATGTAGGAAACTAGTCAAGGACAAGCTGGAGAGAGCTAGTGGCTTTTGCGTAAATGTAGGGATGAAACCTGTGCCTTTTACCCGGAAGGATATTGTATGGAATATTGTATATGGAAAAGCCAAACGGGATGGAAAAAGAGACGACATAATCCACCACATTTTGCTAGCATGTTGAATGTCAGGAGGAGGAGGAGGATGGAATTGATCGGATTTCCTTTTTTACATTGTTAAATAGAGAAATGAAGATTTTAAACTCCAGCAGAGATGAAATGACTGACCCACCAAGCAGAGAGTTGGTTTTCCAAAACTTAATTGTACATGTCAATCAAACTGTCTTATAACTTTTTTTTGTCTACCTTGTTTACTTTTTAAAAGCGGTGAGCTTTAATCCGACACTTCCAACCTTTGTTGCAAAATATACTTTTTTAATCATCTTTCTGCTCTTTTGCCAGCAGCCAGTAGTATGCAATTTGAAAATCCAAAGCACAAACAAGACAGTGATTGTGGAACATGAGCTTTTTTATATTTAATTATCTGTATGTAATTAAATATGAATTTAGGGGCAATGTGGAAAGTCAAGATATCCTGATTAATGAAGGAAGATGCTGTATCATGCATACAGCCTGTATGTATGTATACTTTCATTCAAAAACCCTTTAGAGCTTATTTGAGTTTTATTGCTGGAAGCACCTGTTTCAATTTTAAGTTAACTACAGTTAAATCTTTTTTGATCTGTGAAGGCTTCATGCTTAATAAAACTATTTCGGAACATTTATGCAATTAGACACGCATGCCTTGTACCATGTCAATGAAAAAAGATCTGTAGAATCCAGTGCACCGCACAAAGTTTTAATATTGCCTTGTATTTTTTCATATCATCATTATTACTACTTTTACATTTCCCCTTTTCACAAAAATGCCTTGTATTTTGTATGAATGGGCGTCAGCTGCAACTTCTTGGCAAAAATTTGAATTGAATTGGATTAGGGTTAAAGGTTCACCTTTGTTCTTCATTCATTCGGATTGTAAAAAAAGTTTTTGCTTCTCCATATTTTTAATTCGCCGTGTCGTCGGAAGGCCCGGACCTATATACAAAACTGACAAAACTCTAATCCCGATGCCGACTAGCTTCGGCTCAATTGAATACATATATAAAATCTGTGTACTAGGACAAGGTCCCAGCTACATACTTGTAAGTTGCCAGCAACATTTATCCATGATCCGGGTATCACAAGCTCAAAAGTCTGGTTATTCCTCTGGTTTCGACTCGTGCTCCTGCTCCATCCAGCCAGACCTGTATACTTTCTGTATCCTGCAGCCCATAGCTTAAACTTTTTTTGGCTCGTGCCATTGTGTAAAATGTGTCCCTCCAGCATCCAGCTATGAAAGGGTCCTTTTCTCCCGAAAAGAACTAACTGTAGCGTGAATGATATGCCTCTTATCACCCCAATTGTACATTTGAATGACCCTTTTTACACAGCTTTTGTTATTGTTTTCCTACGGCTTCATGCAACTGATGAGCTTGATGGGCTTTAGATTGCCTGTTAAATACTCCTTTTCATATATTATAGCTTGAACTATCATCGATATAAGAAACTTGCTAACAGGTGACGGCCTTCTGATTCCAGTTGCTTCCCTGTAGATTGGTTACGCACTGGCTGTGCCATTGACATTATGGCAGTGGCCGAAGGATGAGTTTGTTAGATGTGTAGATACGGTAATAATTGAGGAATGATGATTTGAGATATCATGTCTTAAAATGAAAGGGACAACCCATTTGACACTAATATTTTTTTGAGGAAAAATGATTTTTTTTTGGAGAAACATGCGGTGTCAAACAATGATCATTATCGTAATAATCGTGACACAACGATATCCCGCGAAGGGAAAAGGCTTTACTGATTTTTTGCAATTTAATGAATGGAAAAAGGAAAAAAATACGAGTGAAATGTTACACTGTTACAGCATGTACTTAATTTTTGTTCAAGTGGGTCCTGCTGGAGGAATATGCACATACATATATTTTCATCGCGTGATTTCATATTTTGGGACACGCTTTTTAGACTTTATTGCAAAATCGCAAAGACCTCTCATGGGTGAACTACGCATTTAACTTGTGGTCGGTCAACTGATGTAAAGGAAGCTTCCTTGCACACCGCTCGCAATTCATTATAAACTTTACATACCTGGATAATGATTTCCGGCGTAATCTGATATTCACCAAATCATACTTCTGTTCTGACCGTATTGTCTGCAGCAACGAAGAAGAGACTGACCCATTAAATCAGTTCTTACACGAGCAAAGAAACACGAGAGGTGAATATGTTACGAAAACTTTCTTGTCTATTTTCTCCAGAGATTCCTGATAAATTATGCATAAAAACTAGTAAATTCCCGAATTTGAAAGCAAACCATATAAGAAGAAGAAGATGGGCTTCATAGGTTAGAACTGAACGTTTCTGGAGGAGGATGATATTATGATACGGAGTTTACCGGAACAGGCTTACAATTGAATTTACATATAAATTGTGCCAGGTCACACATGTGTCAGGTGAAAGGTAGCAGGAGGAATGCGAACACTTAATTTTTCTCGAAAGTTTGAATGAAACATAATCCATACAATCCGCACGTGTGAAACGTTGAGTAAAACCAATACAATAGGTATGTTGGTAGTTTATTTGGAAAATGGGATTGACAATTGATATACCGGTCAAACTGATCGTGAATATTAAATATTTTCTTGCATCAAGGTGAGCCGAAGAAGTTATATTTATGTAGATTTACCATTGATTGATGAAGTGTAATGTGATATCAACACCTAGTTTTGCAATACATGACCCACCCAAGCATATATCACTCAAAAAGAAAGTTCTCCACACTGCCATGATGCCAATTTCTTAAACAGTGTTGAAGGAACCTGCAAGAAGACAGAGCATGAATTTAAAAGCAGTTGTTACATTGTAAACCTCCAGAATTAACATTACATTTGGAGTTTCTCCTCGGGCTGTTCTCGAGAGCATGGTCTGGGCAATGGGGCAATGCGAGACTACAAAAAGTATTTTATGAACAATTGGGTAAAAAACTTTGCCCCTGCAATCTCATCGAATATTTTTCGTACAGAAGATGACAAAGATTAAATCCTATCGAAATTTACAAGATTCAGATTGCATTGTACGTAGATATATAACATTTTGTTGATTCAAAAGCTCCCTGGCTCAATAGCATTTTGTCGTAAATTAAATTTTTTGAAATGGAACAAGAACTTTCCGTTTTAATTTCAGCTTCAAGCCATAAAATATAAAGGTGGCCATTCACCAAGCAGCGACATTGCGTAATAAATGTGATTTTTGGACAATTCTTGCCCGAGTGTCCAACGAAATAAATATTAATAATGAGGACCACGTGAGACAGTTAGGAATTTAATACTATGATCGCACAATCAGTAATTCACACCATTCAAGCCCAAGAATTTTGCCTCTTCCTATGAAATGTATACTTTTTCAAAAGCACCCAAGTCATTTGTAAATTATTATTATGATACCATATGCGTCATCATAATCATTACCATTCAGGTTTGCTCTGAGACGTAGTCAACTTTTCTTTGCGAAACTATTTTTCTACAAATGCATTACTCAATTTAACTGAGGTACCTCTATTTTAAAAAAAGCGTGATTCAAACAACGTGGTCCTGATTAGATCAGTGGCCCACCCTTTGCCCAAACCTTTTAAATCCAAAGTAGACAAACACAAAGTCACAAGTGCGAAAGGTCCTTTCCTACTGGATTTCCCTTCCACTTCTCCAGTCCAGAAGAGCAATTTCCATTCCTCATGTCCCGGGTGTACCCATGTATATGATCATGGCCATCGGCTCATGGGCTGGAACAAAGAGGATCCGAAAGCTGTGTGTATGTACCTCCTTGCCCAGAAACTTGTGGTGTAAGCATGGTTTTTCGGTGTGGATTATGATATGGTATGGTTTACATTTCATTTTTCATGGAGAAATGGTGATATGGACAACATATACAATTTGATTTCTGTAATAGACCTCATCAAAAATTGGGCTGTGGTGGCGGTACGATTATTATAAATAGTTGATTCTTCTCCTTTGACACTTGTCAGTCCACCAAGGGCTTTCGTACATTGACTTGTGCTCTCGGAGAGTGAAAGCAGGGCCTGAAAATATTCTGCTGTGGTGGCGGTACGATTATTATAAATAGTTGATTCTTCTCCTTTGACACTTGTCAGTCCACCAAGGGCTTTCGTACATTGACTTGTGCTCTCGGAGAGTGAAAGCAGGGCCTAATAAAAATATTCAAAGTATGCATAAAGAAAACGATCAAATTATGTAGTAAAGTAAAAGTACAAAGTTTCAAGCACAAATAAAATAATTATTAATTGTTAAAAATGGCTTGTATCGCAGTAGTTCCTATACCTCAAGGCATGTTATTCCAAAAAGTTTGCTGTGAGTGAAATCAGTGACAACTACGAAGGAGAAATGAAGTTTCGGGGCAATGTGAAACCCAACTTTCCCTTACAGGTAGTGAAAGTTAACCCTACAAATTTAAAGAGGAGAGTTTAGTGAGTAAACTTTACTCACTCAAAGTTAAATTTTAAAAAAGTTTCACCGCTTTTATATTTAAATATTATATCTTCAGATTGGCGTCACCCCATCAGGTGAAATGCAGCCGCTGACACCCTTCCCATCCCCCATGTTTTGGCCCCAGCTAATTGACATTGCGTCCGATTGTCATGATCAGAATGTGAAGCTTGTGCCGGTGTCCAATCAGCCCAGATACTTTGGTCCTCCAAACGATCCGTGACATCCCTGTGGGCCAACCACTTCAACTGTGGTTCAGTGAGGACCTCATGATAACTATTTTGGGTATTCCACCCTACCTCTCACCATTCAACATCAAAGGTAAAACAAAACTTGGAAACTTTGATAAAAGTGGTTGCCGCAGTTTGCCCCAAAACCCTCCTCTTCCGTATTACATTTTTGAAAGACTAATCGTCATATTTAATTAAACAGGTGAAAATTCATACGCTTGCCATGAATGTCACGAGGCGTTTGAACGGCCAAACCAGTTAAAGCTCCACTTGGCCCTCCACTGCGACCGACTATCACCCAACGTCCTGTGGACGCGCTTGAAAAAGTCCACCTCACACTCATCCCCTCTGCTATTAGCCCCACCGTATATAGTGAATTTGAGTCCAGCACCAGCCTTGCAATCACCTTACCCCTTGTTAACACTCTCTCCTCCAATATCGAGTTCGAAGCCATCCTCCTCAACTTTATTCCGGCCGCATTCATTATCCCCTCCGTCGTATCACCACCATCGAAACCTCCTCCAAGTGCCCACTCCCACCCACTTCAATAACAACAACAAGAGTCAATTTCCAAATGACCAAGCTTCTTCCACCTCGACGGCCTCTTCATCAACGCCTTCCCCCATCATCGGAGTGGAGGCACCTGTTGACGTCTCTAGCTCGGATAGGGAGACGACTCCAGCCACATCGAGAGGAGAAGCTGGTGCTAACGGGAGGAACAGCTTGGTGATCCAAGAGCAGCATCATCATCACGCCCGGCTGGAGGGTTAGTTGATTTCAGAGAAAGTCAAGTATTTAGGCTTGGAATGAATTTGATATGTAGTACCCAGTCGAAAATCTGAAATGTAGATGTGACTTATGCAGAAAAGTTCTGGTTCGAAGGAGGGACTTGGATAGGCACATTGAGAACTCGACACCACAGCCATGGTAGTCACACTCACAACAATGGGTCGACTAATGGGAATGGGTCAGTGGTTCCAGAAGATATCAATTTGGAACATCAACGTTCTCAGCAGTCAAGCCTAATTTCTAGTCGTAGCTCAGCTACTGTCACTTCGACTATTGTAAGTAGTTCGAGAATGTAGTGCATTTAAATTGTAAATGCCAAATTAAGCTTTAAGACATTTTGTCAAGTCATTAGCAGGGATTTTAATGTGCATATTTTTATTCTGATTCTGTGCCAAAACATTTAAATCATTGACAAATATGAAATGAAAGTTAATAAATGAATCTTTTTATTAAAATATCACTTGTATATAATTATCAATAAAATATTAACTCCACCATGATATCAACCCCAGACCCGGTTCATTTATAGATGCCTATCAAATATAAATGAATACTCGATTAAAAATACTTTTTTTTCAATTTTATGCACATTTTGCATTACGTGTGTAAAAATATAATAAGTTACCGTCATTGAATAAGGGATTTTCTGAGGAGTGCCCCCTTCATTCCCTCCAGTGGCACCACTCTGTGTCGTCGATGCGGCTGCGTTGGACGGACCCGGTTGAGGGTTACTATTCTGCGGCTCGGTTTTACTTCCCGCAGGGGTAGGTCCGCCATCGGGCAAAGGAGTCGTGTCTTGAAACATTTCGTCGGTCACTCGAAACTTAATTTGCTCGCCCTTGTCCATGTACATTTCATGAACCTCGTCATCGTCGTCAGTCTTATACTCCCAGATCCAGATCTGCTCCCGCTCGTCAAACTTTGAAGGATACTGGAGCTTCTCGGGCGTTATTAAAATGTCATCGAAAAATCCTAAGGTCACTACAATCCAAGTGGTAAACCTGTCAATGCCAACTCCTCATACAAAACTGCTGCACTCATGTTTTTATTAAACCTTAACTTTCTTACCATAAACTCCTTCTGGCGTACAATTTTTTATTCTCCCAACTATAATCTCGTCATGAAACGGTCGAAAAACTATATTCCCGCTCGTCAAACTTTGAAGGATACTGGAGCTTCTCGGGCGTTATTAAAATGTCATCGAAAAATCCCAAGGTCACTGCAATCAAAGTGGTAAACTTGTCAATGCCAACTCCTCATACAAAACTGCTGCACTCATGTTTTTTAAACCATTACTTACCATAAACTCCTTCTGGCGTACAATTTTTTATTCTCCCAACTATAATCTCGTCATGAAACGGTCGAAAAACTATATATCTAAAGACAACTGTCGAGTGGACGCCCCCATCCCCCGGGTAAATCTCTGCGGATCCTATCGACTTGATGTCCCACAAGGCAATACAAAGGCCAGCGTTTAACATGACACGATTCGATAGTCTTTGATTCAACTCATTCGTTATGGCTTCCACACGATCTTGGCCCAAATTGACAGGGTCAATTCGGACATCTTGGGTCATTTCATACAGCACAAACATTTTAAATGTCACATCATTTAAAAGAAATGCAAAATTTCCCCCTTTACAGTCACAGCTGCTAACAGAGAATCAATTAAAAGTTAAATTGATAGACGCAATTTCATAATTGCGTTAACATTCTACAATGGTGGCAATTCAAAATTTTGATGACATGTCAGATCAAAATTAAGTTAAATTAATGAGTATGACCAAGTGTTTTAGAGAATATATATCCACATCTGCACGGCACCTCTTTCGCGCCTTGAGAATTTAAAATATTTCTTAAAAGCATGCATGTAAAAGAAATGGGAGTTTTATCTCTTGTGGCAGGCGAGTTGGAGCGAGAAAGGAGACCGTTTGTTTTGTTTTGGTTTTACTTTGCTTTTGTTCACACTATGCATCACACCTCATCTTTATGTTGCAAGTGCTGTGGGTTTAATTTATAACAATTAAGTTAACGTGCCAATCGAGGAAACATAACCAGCAAAATATTTCTTCCTTTGTTAAATAGGAAAGTGTGGTGGTTTGTAAAGTTGTCTGTAACATAGTAAGGCATTCCTTTTTTGGACATTCTTCGTACCGAACTGAGGTTGAACGTTAAGTTATTTAAATATATCATAATCATCAGCCATAATGAGTAATTCTCCTGACACCCCGATAACTTCACGATGCCGTCGAAAGACATTCACAAT
>JAHZMY010001560.1:0-10249 GCA_027743915.1 Seira sanloemensis | reverse complement strand
CTCAATTTTTATTAAGAGTTATTAAATAGTTTGTAGTTGTTATTAAAGAGAGGATATTGTGCCGTTTTCAAAATTTTTGTTAGTAGCCGTCTTAAACTCATTTCGCCGAGCCCTTTCAGTCGTCATATGATAATCAAATATATAATTGACCCTTGTGTGCTTTTAGACAGGAGACGCTCTATATATCATACACTGTGCAAATAAACACATATTATGTACATACACATATAATAATAATACTACATGAAATAGTGATACTTGTTCAAATATTACTGTGTGTCCAGTCATTACAAATGAATAAATTAACAGCGTGGTTGTTTGTAGTAAATTGCCTTTTCATGTACTTATATAAATATGCTCTTCATCACTTGCCTGAATTAATAACTTTTGGGAGCTGTCAACTGGAAGGAACAAGAAAAATTGCATATTACTACCCATTTATAATTGCATAAGGAGATGCACCCAACTTCTAAAAAAAAGTGAAGGAAATTCCTTATTCACACTGCTAATAATTTTGAAGTCTTGTGAACGCTCACTTACGTGCAACTTATGATTCACCCGAAGATATTAAGCTATTGGCGAGTTTGACAAAACTGATAAATTATTCATTATTCTCAGCTCATACTTTTACATGTGGAAGCTTAGCTTTTAGCGGAGGAGAATGGAGAATCCTATTAAATGCTTGTTTCGCTTCAAATAATTTCTTTACGACTTTTTACCTCATTAGAGTAACTTGTTAAAAATGTGAATAATTACCGTTCCCCAAATCAAACATGAGTTTGTACGAGGAACGAGCGAAACATGAGGTTCAACTTCCCCATGAATGCCTAATGGCATGTAGTTCTCTGGTCACTGGTCATTAGACTCTGTGAGATGTGATGACCTCCAAAAAATATGAAAAACTGTACGGATACTACAGTACATGCATAGCAGGAAAGTAGTGTATTCTGAGAAAAAATTCTTTTGCATCTCATTATGCCCCGATTCATTATTCTGAAACATGTGGATGTGATGTGGGTGTGACGTTACATGGAACAAAAATTCCGACGTGAGTTTGTCAAAAAAACATAAGATGAAGTGACGCATGCATCAAACACTAATTGGACGGAGTGATTTTTTTTGTATTTTCTCCTAAATAAAACGGCTTTAAATTAAAGCTTTGAGTAGACGTCTCGTTTCCTACCGTTGACCGATGATGGTCACGTATTACGTATTTCGAGAAAAAACAGTATCTACTACATTTTTTGTAAGTACCAAGCCGGCGAAGGAAGACGACGAGGAATTTGCAACTTTGCAAAAGACACAAAAGATGTATTACGGATTTCTGGCTTAGCAGGAGATAAGCATGTCATAACATCGGCATATTATATACAAACTTAGTCCTCTGTTTTCAGCCAGGTTAAAGCAATCCGGTTAGGGACAATTTTAATTCTTAGGAGAGAATCGTTTGTCCCATTCCAGTTTATTTCAGTGATCTCCGATTTCCATTAAACCGAACCGCCATCACCAAAAAGCTTTAATGAACTGTAACGAGTAATAATTTCAATTTAAGCAAAATTTGCATTCTGATAAATGAATCATTATTGCATATAAATCATCATACAAATTAAAAAATGTAAACCATACACGGTGTAAATTTNAAATTTGCATTCTGATAAATGAATCATTATTGCATATAAATCATCATACAAATTAAAAAATGTAAACCATACACGGTGTAAATTTACACTACAGTATATTCCTATGCATAAATTTACCCAAGTCCCTTAACTAACTCAATTCTTGCAAACAACCAACCAATTAAAATTGTCTCCCACTTTCTCACAGAAACTAGCTTGATCCCGGCTAAAAACTGTTGACGTGAGCTTGTTTTCAGCCCCGGCTTTCCCAACTCGTATCTTTTTTATACCTAATTTTTGTTTTAAAAAAACCTTCAACGCTTATAGCCACGCTCGCGCTCTACAATTATCATTTTTTTGCTGAAAGCTCTCCAATCTCTCTGCACTCCAGAATAGAAAGTCACGTCTTATTGCTCATCATCGTCCGTTCACGTTCTATTTTTTGCCCTGCAGAGAGATGATGTAAACACGCACACACACTAATAATATTTTTTTACCTGTGTGCTGCTGTTGTGCATCTTCGCCTAATTTATTTTAATGGTAACAGTGATGTCAGCTTAATGTAACAAAGTGATTCTTTTCTCAAAACTTCACATAGTCTGGCTCTGGACATGGACATGATGACGATGACATCATTCATAACAAGCCCTGAAACTGATTTAGAAAAAAATGCGATAATGACATGGTTCGATGGTGAACATTAGTCTGCACATTTTTATCTCTCACTTGATCTTATAAAGAGAGAAGACAAAAAGGCAGTTTCTAATGGGAATTCGAAGAGTCTCATCGGAAATTCCCAGGGTGAAAAATGTGCTATATGAATATGACTTCTACTACTTTCGGAGATGTTTTATGAGGGACTATAAATAGATTCAAGTCATTCATGATGGCGTTAATCAAGTTACTTTTAAAAAAAGAAAAGAAAAAAAGATTGATGGAGTTGACGAGGTGGCGGTCGTGGTCGTGGTTGTACACATGACCTTTAGGCTGAACCTACCTAAGTAAGTTCGATGTGTACCTGTAACTTTCCATCGCACTAGTCATTTTTCAAACTCTTGAAAAACTTCCAACACTTTAGATATTTAAAAAAGTATGCCTTAAGGCGAAATTTGACGCGATACCAGTTTAAGTTTCATGTTTATGTGGCTTTTACCCTTTTTCATGGTAAAACCCAGGACTGAAATCATTTTTATATCGTGTGATAGTGTGATGCATGCAATCATGTGTAATTTACATGCATATTGGCTCTTTGCAGCACTTTGACAGTTTATCGATTTCTCCAGGAACTAGACGTCAATCTTTTGCCTTTTGATGGTTTGCAAAGAAATATCCTTTTTCTTGGTATGGAGATGAGGATATTTTGTTTTCGTGTTGTAGAAGAAATAGACCTCATTGCCAACTTGAAACATGAAAAGTTGAGTCATTGTAAATATGTAGTTGTGTTCAGGGCAACCCACATTCTTCCTTACAAGACTTTTTATTGTTTGAGGGGATAAATCCGTCTTACTCCAAAAATTTGGCAATTTCTGTACATTTACTAGTCTTAGACCTATTTTAAGTGGAGTTTAAGCTTAAGGCCAAGTTTCCAAACACAAATATTTTTAGACAAAGGACTCCAATATGCATCTTTAATGAATAAAAAACCGTGTACAGTTTAGCGAAAATGGTACTTAGAAAATGCAAATTTTGTCATGAAAAAAGCAGGTCTTTTGAAGTAAAATAATCCAAAAATTCGTTTCTTTCAGTGAAAAAGTTAAGTTTTGCTCAAATTATGCAAAATGAGGTTGGCATCCGTTAAAGAAATGTTGCTGGAAACAGAAGACAATGTTTTTTTTCTTCCTTCAGTGTTTGGCTTGCCCCAGTAATCCTTATCCCATTACCCATAAACAGTCGGTCAAAGCATCAACTTGTAATTGGCCAAAATTTTGCCTCGATTATGCATCATTATTATCACGATATGAAGACGATCAATCTACAAAGTCAAAAAGGTTGCTTTTTTGCGTTCACTTAATTAACCTATCACACATCCCACAATTTATGGGTATTGATGACTTGCTTACGTATAAACTCGGCTTCTTAGAATTTCAGAAAAAAATATTACTTATTAGGAAACCTTTTGCTTTCTCAACTGGGATGAATATACATACGAATTTAACTCATCTCATCATCATACATATTTATATGAAATTAATAAAATCGCTTCCAAAGTTTTATCTCCAGTGGCAAAAAAGTCAAATGCGCTGAATAATATTTATAGAGCAAAATCGATTATGCCGGCTAGATAATAAAATGTGTTTTTTTTGTTGAAGCACAAATCTAAATGGAATTGGGACGGTGTAGTCGTACAAAGCGAGCCGGACTTAATTAGCTCTCGATGTTTTCACATTTTATTACCCAGATATACCTAAAGTACATGATTCAATGATGAAACGACGCTGGAGATTGCAATGTATTTAGCGATGGTGGTATCATGGATGAAATATTTTTTTTTTCATAAATTCATCTCAACATAAAAACTCTCAGCTTCCACGTACATATATTCATGCGACTTGTGTATTTACAACTTACTCTTTAGATACCTGGCCAAAGTTGCAAAATTGTACGAAATGTCAATTTTAGATTATTAAAAATCTAATACAAAACAACTTTATTTACGTAATGGAAATGGTAGCGACTGTTAGCTTACGTATGTATGGGCTGTTAAGTTACGATTTGGCCAAAATTTACATTTGATAAACAATGACCAAAAGTAATATAGGTATATACATTGAAGAAAGGATCGTGATTGATTTATGTAAATTTGACTTTGCTTTCCGAAACTTTACAGCAAAAAAATACATTCTATATCGATGCTTCAAAACCACGAGATAATCGATTTGTATTTTTATGCTGAGAATGAGTAGAAAATTGCAAATTTAAAAGGTAGCAGCAAATCTGGAATCAAACGTTTTTTTAGAATTACAATTATGTACGTATTTAAATATGTTCAGCTTTGAAGAAAAATCAAATCACAGTTTTTATGCTTTTTGTGAATTCATGACAGAAATTATAATACAATACAAGGAGCGGATTTGAGTGCAAGATAAAAAAAAATTCGCTTCTAATCCTTGCCGACGATTTGCATCTCGAGATTACATAAGTAATAAAAGTCAAAGGATGACGCTGACCGACCCATCTATTTCGTGTACATATTTAGATATGTATATGTACATACATATGTATGCATGTGATATGGCCTTTTCATCGAATTTAAAGTGATAAGCGTGAATTGGTATAATACAATTCTTACAATAACTCGTGTATGTACCTATGTGTATGCGTCTTGCACAGTCAAAAGTCAAGACTTTTCCCATTTTTTATTGCTATTAGACTTGTTAATTGCAAGAGTTTGAACTTTTTTTACGTAATCTCTTCTGCGAACTGATCATCATTGCGAGTCCACTTTCAGTGAGTGAATGTCAATGTCAGGGTCAAAACGTGGTGGATAATTACACAAGCCTCTGGATTCAATTCAATCCCACTTCGTTAATTCTTACAGGAAAGAAAGTTTGAAAACCTTTTTCATACAAAAATTCGACTGAGTCAATAAAGAAAAGTCGTTAAATGATCAATGATTTAACAACTGCCCGCTCAAGAATCATGAATCATGTTCCAAGTCGAGTTCATAAAAGATATGATATAATTTTTTTTCGAATGAATGTGCCAAATTTTTATGGAGGATATAAAAAATTTATTTACTCATTTTTTTCATAAACGTCGTCCCAGCCTATTTTTACGACATCAATTCTTGGTAAAAATAGTTAAGCTCTAGTTTTAAAAGAAGGAGGATGTATGTATAAATGTTATAAAGAAAATAACTTTTGTGATTACACAAAGACGGCATATAATGCATGTGGCACTTTGACATTTTCTTCTTCTTTTCGTGAATGGCCGTACACAAGATTTGAAGATGATCACGTACGACACGACACATTCTGTGTACCGAAAAAGGGCAAACGAAATATTATCGGAGGATTCAAACCTTGCAAAAAATTTCTTATCTAAAACTATAAAAGCTATACATATTTATATATTCTACATAGATAAACACATAAAAATTATAATTAAAACAAGAAATGAACACATTAGATGTAAACACAACTGTAAAATAATGCTATTACTTCGAAGGTTACGTAATTTCACGTGACAGGTGGCGTCAGCGTCATGTCAAAATTACAGGAAGAGAGCTGGGTCTGCGAATGTACGTACCAACATATCTAATTAATTATGTAAAAAAGTGGAGATAAAATAGTTGAGTCATTGCAAAACCTTAATTGAGACAAGTTGTGTACTTTCTTCCTTCTCAGTTAAACCAAGTTCAATTACACTAAAGCATTTCATATAAATACATAAACATTGGAAATCAAAATTGTTTGAACAAAAAAGTCATTAACAATGATGATGCTTAACCGTGGCATTTTTTACATGCATAGTTGCTCGTCCTTAAAAGTAACATTTGTCAGTCGGTTTCAATCGATCTTTCTGACAAAACGACAAATCGAATTGTTTTGGGGAAATCTACAATCAAATTTTAGGTGTTTAAACTTTCTGAATAAATCCATGGTTGCATATAAAGAAAAATCGAATGGAATATTTTGATAGTAAACTATGTGCTGACTTTGTCGAATAAATTTTCAATTCCCATGGTAGGCATATAGCTTGAAGAGATTAGGATATTCTTTCATTGTCTATTTAAAAATACTTAATTGTTTAAGAACATTAACCATTCCCTCTTAACAATTTTGGAATGAAGTCGAAAAGTTTTTCCTGGAGCTTCTAGAAGCCTTGTTGCTTGGACGTGAAAGTACGAAAGTATTCTTCAGACTTTAATGACAATCATAATCACGGGTTTAGGACGTATGCTAAGTAGATATATTTTTTCTGTTTAATTTAAAGCTTTACTTCTGCCGTTATAATTCATTATGTATGTAATGTTAAGTTGCAGTTTGTGCGCCATATATATTTCATGTGCCTTTACAGCATTTGAAAGGTACGAGCTAATTCAGACGCAACTCAATAGCAACCTTTTTTTTATTATTTTAAGTTGATTGAGAGGTTATGTCATGATTATGTTTAGTTTTTGAATAATCACTGTTGTGCATGGAAACTCTCTATTTAGATTTAAATGCATAGAATCATTCCTGAAAATCTGTAGAATAGCGTTACTTATAATTTAATCTTTAAATTGGTCTATGATACGATAGTGGATAAATGCCAAATCATCCCATTTTTTTCCTTTTCTTTAAATATTTTTAACAGAAAATTTCAAAGCTTCAATACTTTTCACAACTTTACCTGACTCAAAAAAAATTCATAAAATACTTGGAACAGGTATTTTGTTTCATGACAAAACACGCTATGAACATTTTTTCTCCTTAAACCCGTCAATCACTTTCGTAGTCTCAATCAACATATGTAACTTCAAGTATTTGAGAAATGTTTTAAATGTACGTTTGTAAGATTCAAGTGTAAAGATGGTTTAAAATGCTTCGAAATGTTATTACAACTCTCAACCTTAAAAATTACATTATTATCAGAGAATATACATCTAATTGTAAGTAGCAAAAGGACCTTCCGATGAGACTGAAGTTTTTTTCACATTAATCTATAATATTTTCACCGGTCGCTGTCTCAAGACTAAAACACTACGCACATCCAACATATAAAAAATTTGTACGAGTCTACATATATATTCTCAGAAGGCGTTAAAATCTATGAGATTCTATTTGAACACTTTCAATCTGTCAAGAGGGCAGAGGAACTGTCGACGTCGTGCTGTGCGGAGTTGTGGGCCGTGACCCGGCAATAGACTGGGTCGCAAGGGAAGTTAGCGTTCCCATCTGAAAAATATTACCACACAAAAATTATTTCATAAGAAAGCACTACATATTAACTTTTGAACTAATTTGTGTTCTGTTCATCATACAAGAACAAAAATTAGATATCACTCAATCAGTCAATCATTTTCTGACGATCTGAATGTCCAACACAAATTTTAAGGGAATACGACTCCTTACATTTCGGAGAGCGTTGAGGAGCATAATGCTGGTGACGAACAAGGCAAAGCCACCCATCAGGGAAAATACTGCGATTGTAATGAGCGCGTTTCGCACTGCAAAGAATAAAAAAGATAATTTAACTATATGACAAGCTCGTAATCATAACGAATATCTGCGAAGAAAATTTTATTTTCTTACCATGCTTATTTCCCACATAAACGAAGTCAAAGGAGATGATATAATAGCCATAATGGGTACTGCCTGGGGTCGCCTCGTCCATGCAGTAGATGTCAAAGGACGAAATCCCCATGGTGAACAGACTCAAGCACTAAAATATCAGGATAATATGTAATAAGCAAAGTTGTTGAGCAAAAAAACCAACATATTCTTAATGGTTAAAAAATTAAATTGAGTTCCGAGTTGGACGTACAATGGAATAAATTGAAGTGTACAAAGAGAGCCGTTGAATGTCAAATTCCGAAGAGCTCCGAGACCATCGGCCGCTTGTACCATGGGATCTGGAGACTCTTGACGGATTTCGAAGACCTCAGTCCGGCAGACCGAGTCGTCGTATGGGAGTAAATGGAGGGTGTGCCACCAATGCTTGGCGCTCGGTGCATTTTGAGTTCTTTTCAATTGAGTACAATCTTTACACTAAAGAAATACCACCAGATAACTTTCCACCTTGTCACTAACAGATTTTGAAAAAAATTAATCACTACATCACATCCCGAAACTCACTCAATCTCACTTTGCTCTAAAACGCAAGTCACACAAAAATGTTACATGTTTAATGTGTCACAAAAATGTCTCATTATGATGAAACCCAAACTGTTGAATATTCAAATATGACATTGACGATTGACGTTTGTGTCACATTTGCCAATTTTATTCTTAACCAAGTTTTAAACTTTGCCTTGTCTCAAATTTTCCCCATGCACTTCAAGTCAAATATTTCCGTTATCTGAAATGACAGGAGGGATTGGAATAAATGTCACTTTCCCAAAGACGAATAACTTATTATTATTAGATTTTTTTCGAAAGGATGGGCGGATGATCAAAATCAGCATAACAGTCGAATATTATTATTACTCGCTCTTCCTACATTGTTTGCCTCCTTTTCCCTTCACACTGCAAAATATTGCACAGGTGTGCGTAAATCTCCTCCATGTAGAACACAACGGATACTCGAACAATTCATGTGGTGGTTTTCCTACTTACGAGTCATCCTCGTCATTTCGAAGCATGTATGAATATATACAACGGAATGCGTTTCAAGAACCGCACAGACTCACAGATTGAAAGATTGCAAAGCCTGAAGGCCCTGTAGTATTATTCAACAACAATTCAATGAGTCATTCTTCCCACAAGCTCGTCTCTCCTAAAATACATTGTAATCAAATCTCTCGCAGGTCTCTGTCTCAAGTCTCAATGCTCAACTCAACAACAGTCGCTCACGATTCATCATCATTCATGCTGTTACCCTAATGCTCAAATGATTATAACAATGTATTTTTAAATAAGAATCCACGTAACGCTAAAGACAGACAAGCAAGCCATAACAGCCAGAACCAGAACCCATTATTGCGTGATTGTCTCGTTTTTTTCCAACTGGCTTTTCGAGTTTTAACCCTTTACGTGTATTACGTATGCTGTATGCACCTGCCTTCTCTTAAACACGCACCTTACCTGCCAATCGACTTACCTGTCCTGTCTCATTGTCTGATATTATATTATTCTCCCTTGCTTATTTCTTGTTAGCGGAGACTTCACAAGAATTATGTTACAAGCATAAGCTAAAAAGCGTAGCTTTGGCTTACTACAATGTATCCAACTGGCAAAAGCCAGCAAAGAAACAAAGACCAGCTTTCTGCTACTGAAAAGTACACTGAGAAAAAGAGGGTGAGTTCGAGCGCATTCAAGTGTCTCACGTTGCCCTGAGCCTGGGTAAAACTGAGTGAGCGAAAAAGCTAGCCATCTGCCCTTGTGTACATTACATTGTGTGAAGAGAGTAGACTTGTCTTGTCACTTTTTGTAAGGTTTCGACTTTGACTTTTCTTTAAGTGTGAGAAATTTGCTGAACGTAGTTTGGAAATTTTGACGGGTGTAAATTGAAATTCGGTTTGTCATTAGATTGACAAAAATAGCAAAAATAATGTATTTATTTGTGACATGTTAAGGATATTGGAGCTAAAGTGTTGTAAGAGAACTTTAATGGGTTGACGTACACCAAAGTTTAAACTGAACTGTCGCTGTCAGTTCCCAAGCTATCAGTTGATTACATTTTGTGGCAAATTAGTTGTCAAGTATATTTATTGTGTTTTATTCAACTACCTTTTCGAGTTTTACTGACTCGTCACCACCGTTTGAAAGTAAGCTGAGGATTTTTGCTCGATTGAATAGTTCTAGTTGAGATTTTTTTGTATCTTGAGTTGACTAGTTGAAGTTGGTGACTAAGTTTATTATATTGACAATATGATGTATTGTTAGCCGTGACACGTCGTGAAAAGTCACAACCTTCGAATGAATGTCTTTGTCTGACTGGCCATAAGACAGTTGGAGCTAGGTAGGTGAATATGCCTGCCTGGCAGG
>JAHZMY010001559.1:0-40313 GCA_027743915.1 Seira sanloemensis | reverse complement strand
GAGAACTTGGATAAAGCGAAATAAACCGTGGAGATTTCAGACTTTAAGCTGAAGACATAAAGTTATAAGACAAGAAGAATATCCCACCGGAACTTCAAAGTAGTCTGTCACGTAGGTGTAAGTGTAGCTGGAGGCTCCATACAATGGCGAGATGCTCATCGCCAGAAAAAGGAGTGTGGGAATACCACTCACACATTTCAAACCGGAACTTGCCATTGTTCCGTCAGAGCAAACCGTCGGAGACAATGGATATTTTTAAGAGATATTTTTATTTCTCAAAGTTTGAGAGAAGATCTTGTCTCGTTGTCTCCAGAATAATGAAATGGACTTGGTTCAGGGAACTGTAATAGTTGTCTTGTAGCTTTTGCCGAGATGAACTTTTTTAACTCCAGTTTTTTCCTTTGGGATTAGCAAATACAATGAGACGGAGATGATGTTCTCTTGTGCGAAGAATAACATGAAGGTCATGATGAAGTCACTGTCTGCCTGGAAAGATTTTTTTTATGAATGTATCTTTTGAGTTATACAAGAGCCCATTTGAGAATTGCATTAGGGATTCCTGCAGGAGGCGGAAAAAACGTGGAGATACAGGATGTTACAAGATAATCTCCGTGGCNGCCCATTTGAGAATTGCATTAGGGATTCCTGCAGGAGGCGGAAAAAACGTGGAGATACAGGATGTTACAAGATAATCTCCGTGGCCCATGAAATGAAATGATGACTCTCGTAACAGAATTGAGGATGATGTAGTGCAGGAAGCAAAGAACTTTGGGGATTTCATAAAAATTCATGATTTAAAAAAATCTTGTAAGATAATATTAAGGACGTAGTTGAGTTGATTTGTAAGTATTATTATGTTCTGTTCCCACAGGGTTGAATGTTATGTCAGTGACCGCATCAAACATGATAACCACCGAAATTTAATTAGAATATAATCAGGCTGTTTGGGCACCGTAAATATTATGCAGAAATCGGGTGATTATGAAGATATGCAAAAATAGACGTGTTAACAGATGCATCATGGCAAAAATTATACTGCGTGGAATGCTTCAGCTACGTGAAAAATATCTACACAGGGGTGACCTCTCTCTTTTCTACCATACTCTAATGCGAAAGCAATTCAAATGTGGTCATAATTTAAGCGTATATTTTATTTGCAAACATTAATATTCCATGGCATAATAAGCCCATCTCAAAATTCACATATTTCCAAATTCATTTTGGTCAGACTTGTCATTCATTAGAGTTCTTTTTATTATAAATTGTGTCTCATTTTGTCTTCTTTTCATCCGCATTTGTGTGCTTCACAAAGCCCAATTGTATGCTCCAGAGCGCGATGGAAGCGCCGTAGATGACATACATCACCTGCCTCAAAAGAACGCTTGCCCCGGGCCAAAGAAACAAGTAGAGAATGATACTGGCTGCCCTAAAGATCTCCGTCACATCTCCCAACCGCCTATCTTCCAGAATGAGTCCGATACTTGTGAGCGATGCGAGAATGAAGATTACAGTTAATATCACATTCGTTTGGGAAAGCATCTGTATAAAAAACGGGAGGAAATACGTGAAGCGGGTATTGAAGAGTAGCATTTTACAATAATCAAAATAAATATATTCAGTTGTAAATACGAGCTCGTAAGTAGAGAGGACGTGGAACATTCCAACCAGCACGATAAAGTGGAATCCAGCATACACGTTCTTCCAGAGGACGAGTGGGACGTCATAAATTTCACGCGTTGGGACCTAAAAAAACATAAAAATAAACGGAGCTTTCGTGACTCGAATCATTCCATCAAAGAGAGGCAAGATCAATATGGCTTACTGAATAATGCAAAATGCATAAAAGCAGTAACAAAAAATCCTAGATCAAACTGGTATAAAAAAAAAGTTGGAAATTTTCCGATACCTCTGGGACGTCATTTATATCGCCCAGTCGAAACTCTGGCTTCTCTGGAGACCATCCAGGCCCTTTTAAACACACTGAAATCTTATCAGTCCAGTTTGTGAGAGCTTGCATACGGTTCCAGATTTTTGGGTAGTAGAAGATCTGGCAAAATGAATATTCGAATGAAAAAGAGTTTCATAGTCCATTTGAAAAAAATCCCTTTTCTCGTAGACAGACATATGTACCTGCAGCCAGAATGGATTGAACGACTTTACATCCTCGACCAGTCCGTAGACAATCTTTTCTCCGGGTTTTTCCTCGACGAATGTGCCAAACATGCGGTCCTGCAAAGAAAAACATCTCAATAAGAAAAATGTTTATTCTTTTGGCCACACACACACAAGTTGTGAAAAATTATTATGGTCTGGGAAAAATGGAGCCACAATTTTGTCAATTTCCATTTTCCATTATCATCAATAGGGATCCGGACAATTCAGCATGGACAATTCCGCAACGGACATTTCAGCACGGACGTTTCGGCAAGCGGACATTTCAGCACCGGATAAATCAGCAACGGACATTTCGGCAAGCGGAATGATCGGCAGGTCGGACATTTCAACAAGGGACATATCAGAAGAGTACGCTTCAGCAAAATTTCTTTTGCTATATTTTTATGATGCCACGGATCTTTTTTCTTACAATGTGATGTAATAGTATCTCATGTCTCTGAAAAATAATCAGAATGTCGCTGCATTTTGGGACATTGAATTGGTAATATTCAAGAGAGTTCAAAAAGCGTGTGGTTGTTTAAGGTAGCTGTATTCCTTAGCAAGCAAAAAATGTTTGGCATACCATACATCATAAAAATATAGCAAAAGAAATTTTGCTGAAGCGTACTCTTCTGATATGTCCCTTGCTGAAATGTCCGACCTGCCGAAAATTCCGCTTGTCGAAATGTCCGTTGCTGATTTATCCGGTGCTGAAATGTCCGTTGCGGAATTGTCCATGCTGAATTGTCCTAAACCCATCATCAATAGTCTAATATGCTTCCTGGTTTAAATGGCTCTTTTGTAGACAAAGCTGCGAAGGGAAATGTTTTAGGTTGTGAAGATTTCAGGAACTTGGAATAATGGAAAAAGATTTGACAATTTTAAATGACTTGGTGACCTCAAGGAGAAACCCAGTTTTGTGTAAGGGAACGACTTGAGGTGGTTCAAAAGCAAATGACCCTTGACTCCCATTTGACACCACATATGGAATATGCAATCTAACTGATTTTACGTAAAACGATACAATTTAAGTTTGAATAATGTTCCGTTTACCCAGATTATCAAAACGCCAGCGTAGTTCTTGTCCAAGCAATAACGATTGCTGCCTGTGAAAATAAAGTAATGAATTTTTATTGATTTATACACACAAACGAAGGCAATTCTCATCTCCTTCTTGTCTCATTTAAGAACGGATGTAGTAGTAAAAGTCTCAAAATGGGAAAATCAATAGTGGTTTCGGGCTTAACTTTTTCCTATTTTCGACTTACTCAAATGGAAGAAAAAAGAAGGGAAAAGTTGCGAATTTCGTAAGGATCTTATATGGCACTTCATGTGTAGAAGAGATTGTCTGAACCAATTTTCAGTGCATTCAACCAGCCAGCCACAATTTTTAACGAGGGAGAAGAGTCGGGAGTTCATGGCGAGAATAAAACTCTTTTGTATAGATTCTTTTCTACGTGGCGTTAGTCGGAAATCAAAGCAAAGGCTTTTTTTTGGCAAGGTTCTATTCTTTTGTTAGAGACTTTGGTGGGAAAAGTGAAACTTTTGCGGTAGGTATTCTATTTACCATAGCAGAGAGAAGTCATTAGCACTGTATGTGTGCACTGATAATAGGCCTTTTCCTGTTTTCCACAGACGCGGAAGCTTTTAGGATTGGGAGTTGTTGGAAAGCATGAGCCATAAATATTAAAATGAACAAAGTGCACAGTGGGAAAAGGCTTTTTCTTCCGACGTACTAATTATTTCCAGCTTATAGTTTTGGCTGTAGTCGTTCCTCCCACCTCATGTGGGGTAAAAATAGGTAGAAAAAAGTTAATAAATTGTACCGTGGCATGCCCTATGGACCCAGTAGTAGCCAAAGTCCACTCCAATTGCAGCAATGTACCTTTGGGTGGTCAATTGGAAGAGTTATTTTTAATTGAGCAATATTGCACTCTTTGGCCAGTTATGAGATTTTGTCGACTGAGGGAATGAAATCTCATAAAAGCAATTCCATTCCCTTTATATGAAATGAAGTAAAAAGTCAAAGTGTCACCCCACAATGGACCAAAGAGTGTAAGATTGTCCCAAATCCTTCATTAATCGAGTCAGAAATACTTTAGTTTCAGTTTGGCGGATACAAGCTAAATATTTCATACCATGTGTAGGGACTGTCCCATGGGAGCTCCACGAGTCTCCAATTCTCATAAACATAAATGTACGCCCATGTCTCCACGCCTCTGAATATAAGTCTGTAAAAGAAATAAAGCTTGACTTCAACCATCCGCTACTGTTTCCAACTTTTTTTCCCAAATGAAAATATATTGGCTGCAGCCACTTCTTCCAAGAAGGAAGAACAAAGGAAGTAATTTGTGACTTGTGAAAGCGTTGAAAGCTTGTAAATAGCAAAAAAAACTCAATACTCTGAACAGACTAAGTAGAGTCCATGGGCCATCGAAGTGATTCCATCGTTAAGTCGCGTCCTTCGTTTCCCGTGATGGATCTGAAGAGCGTACTCAAGAAAGATGAGGGTGACGAAATATGGGATCGCCTGAGAAAGGAAATGAAAAGCTTTTTAAATTATAGAGACATTATAATACACAGTTTTATATATATGCTAGATAATTCAGACGTTTTTTACCTGGGTCACATAGTGTGGATGAGGCAGGTCCGCCAAACGCTCGAACGAAGTCTCATTCGGGCTAATTATGTAAAATAGACGACCGAATCCTTTCAAAACTTCCATGCTTCTTGAATTTCAGATAAAGTTATGTACGTGCTTTCTTGCAAAGGCAAATATTATCAAGTTCCTTAACGAACTGAATTGAGTTAGGACTTTTTGGACTTGCTACTCCATCAGCAAGCACAAACTTTATTTCAAGACTTTTTTCCTGATTTTCGGGTACTTTTTTTACAGAGTGTCACAAAGAGAGTGCATTTCATGCAGATACGCGAGTCAGGCCTTGAAATGCGAATGTGTATGATTCAGTTCAGACTCTAGAGATTTAATTGAAATAACATTTATATCTGAGAGCCTGGCTTCTGACAGCTGAGCTGACACAATGCTGTTGGACTATGGACATGTGCGAAAAACACTAATATGTAATAACAACATCACAAGATTACAGCGTCCTCATCGTGATGATGTTTGACCGTGTTATACAATTCCAGTATTACGATTACGATGCATAATTTTTCATGGGAAAATATTTATTGAGGATGAGAATCATGAACATAATATGGTACATTGGCCTGAGTCAGGCAATATACAGATTTTCTTCAAAAGTTGCTTTTTAAAGTGCAAAAAACGCTTCAATGCTAATGGAGTGAGCAGAGTCAAACGTCCAGTTTGCTTTAGCTCTGTGTCAGTGCAACTGAACTTGCTGTTCGCTTTTGTGAGAAAAACATGAGTGTGCAAAGCGCATTAAAAATTCTCTTTATATTTGTTTGTACTGCACATAGAAGCGAAAAAGGGCTTATAGGAAGTCAAGGGAAGAGATGGAGAGCAGAAATTGAAAGTGGAGAGCCAAACGAGAAAAAATGGACACAAAAGCTTTTCTCTTTTGTTTGAGTCAGAGGGTCTGACGACGAGTGGAATTTGGCGAAGGCGAAGAAGAAAGGAAGGATGAGCAGAGGCAAATGAAACGAAATGAAGGAATATAATTTATTTAGTGTTCCTGGAGTCTGAAGGCTGACACATACACACGTGGAATTAGTTTTAGCAGAGAGGGTATATGAACCCACTCACAAAATCATTTTGTTTGCACATCCACAATTGCCAATTAGGACGAAGCACGCAATATAAACAAATCCACAAGTGAGCAAAATACTTAGTTTAAGAGTAAAATTATATTGCGAATGACGAATGATTGGACTTGGCGTGGGAGAAAAGAAAGGAACTACATAATTCATCAAATCAAAAGCATAATGATGTCTGGAAGATTCAACAAATAATGTGCAAAAAGGGGTACCTCAAGATTCCAACGTACGGGAGTATCAAAGTCTGAGTGATTTTTGTGACGTACATACTTCTGAGAGAGTCGAGTACGGCGTCAACTAACAAATGGATAAAAGAAAAACGCCCACGTTTCTCCCGTCAAAAGATCCAAATAAAAAGGCCCTGGTCAGTTTGATATAGCATTGGATTAATATGATTGGTTGGAACTTCCGATAAAGATATGATATCAATATGTGTATTTTTAATATACGCAATATGCACTTGAAAAGGAAACACTATTTGGCTATTTTAAACTTTTTGTCAAGTGTTTGAAAAGTACTTGACATGAATTGTTTGTACACGTTTTATTTTGCAAATGATAAAAGCTTATCAAAATGTACATTTTTTGTAAATCATCAGTCTTTTACTCTGATAAAAGTCTTCAATAAATTTTAAGCATATTCGTATGGGTATGCATCGTCCAAGTGTAAGCTTTCCCAAAATTCGAGATCCTTCTTGGCCGGGTCGGGTATCATTTTGACCTCTGTATCAATTTGGAGAAACATTGGATTGTCGGGGTCTTTCACAGGCTCCCATATTCGCTGATCCGTGCCATTAACGGTGTAAAGTGGCTCGCTGAAAGGAAGGATATATGGATTTTTAAAATGAGACAAAAATTACAACAGTGATGACTTTGAATGGCTTTTTCGTACCCTTTCTTGATAAAGTTCGTGAACAGGTTGACAACGAGCTTGGAGATCTCATTGCTGCCATCCCTCAACCCTTCAAAGGTCTCCCAGTACACGGAGCTGTTGAAGACAAAGCCCAGATCTTCCGAGTGACTCACTCCGTACTCTTTGTGGTTCATGCCAAATAGGAAGGCAAAGCCTTTTGGGTTCTTGAATGTGAAAATGTACGAGTAGGTTGGGGCAATGGCTGAGTGATACTTGAGAGTCTTCCGATTGCCGATGTTGAAATATCGATCAGTGCCAACCTACAAAAAAGAGATTCATTTGAAAACACTCGTACTTTATGAAAATGAAAGAGAAATGAGATGAAAATGAGAAAAAAGGAGTAGGGGATAACAAGCAAGCTTTTCGCACATAAGTCGGAAAGCAAGAAATATTTCGAAAGACGGAACTCTCTGGAAGCTAGGCAATAAAACGATCCATCTTTTGCTTCATTTTCTCATCACGCAGCTGAAGCAATCAGTGCGGAATTGATTTAGCAAAGTACTACAGATGTGATGCAAAATTCTGATGGTCTAATGAGAGCAAGCTAGGGAGATTTTAGCTCCAAGACTTTCATAATTCATAATGATATTGTCATAATAGTCCATGTATTTTATATAAGTATTTGAATGAGTATGAAACTTGGAGTTTATGTAAAATTCAGCTGCGTATACAATTTTGCATTTACAGTAGGATTTTATAAACTGACATGAACGTAGCTTTTTCAAAGAATGGGTTTTGGTCACATTACAATACTTTTCACATGTGAAATAAGAATAGCAAAATCCGTTGTGACTTCTCGAATTGAATGTCCGACAGGGTGTTTGTGTCAGATGTGTCAAAAGATGCCAAAACATTTAGGACATATTTCGAATATGCCTGCAAATTTTAGGTTTAATTTGAAATTTCTGAATTCTTTCAGTTTGATATCAAATAATGAATTTATTAAATATTTATAAGCAGATTTTGCTGATTTCCTTGAATAAAATTTACTTTTGTGCTAACTGAAACGCGGTTTAAACTCAAAATGGCCAAAATCAAATTACTAAAGTTGTTCATAAATAATTTTAAAAATGTATTTGAACGAGCATTTTTCTACGTGCAATGTCCAAGGTAAAGTTCACATTCGCAACCATTGTAAAAAGGAATCTGTTTTAAATGCTGCCAACATCATTTCCTTCACACAGAACCTATTCAACTGATCACCTTGTGTGCTCGAGAGAGAGAAAAGTTCTTACTTTGGAGAGCTCTCTTCCCGACAACTTTGCAATATCTTGCCCAGCAAAGTAGTGCTCAGCTATGGCCCTCGTCACTTCCGAGGCATTCTGCGAAATCCTTCCGTAATCCAGCATCGTCGGTGCAAGAATCTGATAGTGTCTCAGCCACAGTCGAAAGAATCCAAATCCCGTGAGGACTAAAAGCAGAAGGTAAATGAACCATTTATCAAATCACATGTCAATAAAACATCGCACCAAAAGACACCAAAAGAATTACAAAAGACCATTTCCCCATTTCCGTTTTCCTCCAAAAAAAACCATACGCAGACAAAGGTACAATACATATCATGAATTCAAGCTTTCTCGCTCAACAATTTTCCCCATCTCATATAATGCGGAAATGCAAAGAAAAACAAACAAAAGAAGGAAAAGTAAACTTACAAACTCGTATGAATTCCGCTTCTTCCCGTGTGTTCGTCGCGAGGTATGGTATATTCGCCACTTGATTCGTCTCATACGCTTCCTGAGGCGAGATCGTCAAAAAGGCACCTGGCAAGTTGGGCTCGATGACGGGCCTGAGCAAGACCGGCGGGAATCCAATTATATCCTGTTTTTCATACATTCATACGAAAAAAGTTTTGCGTTTTTCCTGTTCTCAAGTTCAAGATTTAGCAATGAGTCAGCGGAAAAGAGCGTCGTAACTCACGTAGAGCCAGAAAGTATTGGCCGCGAGAAAGTTGGGATCTCGGCTTCGAAAACAGTTCATCATCTCTTTCGTTCCACGATTCGTTGGACATCTCATGAATCTTGCTAGCTTCTCAGCCCATTTCCGAGCCTGGTGGGGGGTGTGCACTGCCCTGTAAAAGAGATGTTCAATATTCCAAAAGTAAAAAAGGGTTAAGTGCGAAAATCGGTTTTATCTCTCTTCCCGTGACTTACCATCCAACTAGACCAGAGCCGCTCATGCTTATAGCCCTGTGAAACAGGTGCTTTGTCATGTTAGACATCATGTGAAGATGGACGGTGACAGCCCTACGCAAGGGAAAGAAGAAGGCACTTTAAAAAGAGAATCGGGAATACATGACAAACCTTTGGCGACGAACATATTCATGTTTTTCTTACCCTGCACTCTGGCCCATTAAAGTGATGGCGTTTGGATTGCCACCGAATTGCGCAATGTTCTCAGACACCCTGCAAACATCCATTTAATTACTCTATTACCAAACAATTTGGCAAACTAGTGCTAGCATAAAGTACTTATATTCTGATTTTTACCATTTGATGGCTAAAGCTTGATCTAAAGAAATTGAAAATAAAGCAGATTTGTTAATTTTTTATTATTTATGTTGAAAATAATTATCTGAAAATATTATTGGTCACTCTTAAAAAACACAGCTTACCCTTCAGTCCCCAATTCCCAGGATTCTCGGAATCGCCGGTGCTAAGAAATCCTGAAAGAATAAAAAAAATATTTGTTCTACTTTTCTCCCTTTACAAGGTACTTCAGAGCAATTAAAATCTTTCTGGTCGTTTGCATCAGTACCTAATGCTCCCAGGCGATAATTGACGGTGACGAGAATGACATCATTTTCTAGAAGGTATGAAGGTCCATATTCAGATCCTCCTCCAAAGAAAAAGCTGTAAACAATAATTTTCTATATTTGAGTCTTGATACATTAATTATTTTTGTAATTATTCGTGATTATAACTGCACTTTATCTCTGAATTACCTGCCTCCGTGGAAAAAAATAAGAACAGGCAGTTTAGGATTGTAATCTCCTACCGAGATCTGCATCATATAAAAATAATCTCTTTATAAAGTTGTTTAGATCTTGCAAAGCAAATCAAAAATGATAAAAAACAGCTTATTTTTTGCTAGGGAAAAGTGAGAAAAAGCTGGGAAAGGATACTGCTCACAGAGAAAACGACTGAAAAAATTGGGGAAATTTGCATAAGCTAGGGCAAAGTGGATTATAAGGAAGATGGAGAAAGCATTGCTCAGAAAATGGAGCTTGTGTGCTACAAAAGCTGCATAAAGTTTCTTTTTACTTTTCCCCTGAAACTTTGTGTACAATATTATCCTCCTAATTTGTTCTGACAAAAGTACATGCGGAAATGAAAATGAATGCTGTGTGGATTACGTACAAATGGCGTGTACACATTCAGGCTGAGGCAATCTGGTGATAAATAGAACAAAAAAGATTCGCTTTGTTTAGACATTTTGTAAATGAATTACTCATTTAACCGTTCAGCGTACATTTTAATGCAATGAATGGCACAAGGATGTTTGTGTCTAACAAAAACTTGAGCAAGGCACAAATCAAGAACGACAAGATTTAAATAGCTAAATAGATACGAAGAAAATATATTATTGGGCAACTGCTTTGCATTTAAAATGTATGCTGTGTGCAGTTTAAATTATTTTTTTTAACAAACTTTACCTTCGTGACCAACGACCCGGTTCAATTTTACAGTGTGTATCTGAACACACAAATGTCCTGGTTTTTTTGCCTGCCGCACCCCATTCCAAGGTCTTTTAGGTTCAGGGGCCTAAAAGTTTGATATATTATTTGACTTTCTCTTATTCTCCAAACAAGGCTCAATTAGTTCTCAAGTTACCCTAAAACGCCCAGGCTTTTCTCCATACGGGATTCTAGAATATATACATATATATGTAATTAATTTGAATTTTTTAACCTCTAATTTTTAAATCTGTGCCATTTTAAGTATTTTTTACCCTTCAAATGCATATATTTCTCGGCCATTCTGCACGTTCATAATATACCCTTCCAGTTTCCCCGCGATCGTTTTTACAAGGGGCGGTGGTAGCTTCAAACTATCAAAATCTAGTGTGTTTTCCAAATCTAACTGCCTCGTCTGTCTCAGCTCCTGCATGAAAGTGTTCTCCTGCAGATAGGTCTGCGGCGCGGGGGGTGTGTAAAACGGATCACATGACACAATGGCACACATCAAGTTAAAAAGAAACACAACCGCCATCTTGACTAAATTTCCAGTTGTGCTAAATTTTATTTTGCTGGAAATCTTATAACAAAAAATAAAAGCTTTGTAGCTTTCTCCTGCCAAGAAAGACACAGGCACTGAGTCCGCCCGACTTCACATGAGTAACGACAAAGATATAATGATGATGAATGAAAAGTGCTCAAAACTTTTCCACGTTCACTTTTGTCACGGGCTGGGAAAAGTTTCGTTTACAAAAATTATACCGTATTTGCATGATCCATGTTACCACTGCAAATTTTTATTTTTCCGAGCTGTTCGCAAAACAAGCCTCTTGTTCTGCCTCTTTTTGTTTTCTTAAACTATGCTCTACTCTTGTTCTGGAGCCGGAGTCAGGTTGTTGCGATTTTTGCGAGAAATGTGTTGCAGTAGTGCCTATGAGCACTTTGGAGTACAGCTTCCAAGAAAATGAAATCTGTAAATACATGCCTCTTCGATTGTCACAGTGTTACAGTGGACCTCTGTAGTGTGATATGCTTAAGATTTGGGATTTGTGTACGTGATGAAAAAAGGAGCAAAATTGATTTTTCTACTATGGACCAAGCCTGTTCATTTTTGTACAATTTGGCGATCATGAACTTGAGAATAGATGTTTATGATGCAAATAATGCATCTCTTCTCTAAGCCAAACGGCATTGTCATTCATTGTCTTTAGTTAGAGCGGATCGCCTTCACTTCTGTTTCCGGCTAAATGGATAATGTGCATAAGCATCACGTAATCATGCGAGAGCTTTGCTGTCTAACTATTATCCATGAAGAAAAAGAACATTCCATTACAAATGTATGCTCGCTGTACACATTTTTCAGGGGTGATCTTGTACAGCGACATAAAAGGCGATTCCGTTTTGGTTGTATTGCGGTATACACAAGGTGATGCATGTCATCCATTCTGTAGCAGCTTCTAATTTATTAATTGGGATTCGCGTGGAGGCAAAGAATGTGAAGAGGACCTCGAAACGTCTACGCGCAGCTTGATGAAAATATGTTGTGAAAAGACAATTTTGAACGCAATGTTTCTGTTATCACTTCGAATTAGTTTCGACGAACAATGGATGCGGCACCATGCAAACGTGCTAACAGAATTAGCACCACACCAACAGCTTACCCAAAATAAGAAAAAACGGTTTCCGTATTCTGTTCGGACAAAAAAATGCTAAATCTTGAAAATAATTTGACAAGTAGTTCACAAGATGACTAATAGTTTTTGACGGGAACTGGAATGGGTGCTGTCTGCTGTAGAACCGTGGGAAAATTTATTAGCTTTCGTGAAATTTTTGACATGCATATAATTTTGCAAAATGCTAAATGAAAAGGATGGAGCATAAGCATTTTAAAAAAATGGAAAATTGTTTGGCATAATATACATTGTTTACATTGCACATTGCTAGTATTGTTTGGTATTTTTTATTTAAATGCTCCAATTAACATTTTCGAAAAATATACATTTTAATCACCCTGTTTGTTAAATCATTTGCAAAGTTTTAAAGGGATCTCACTGAAAAAATCGTTTCAGCCGATTGAAATTGCTATGTTATTGTGTTTTGGTGAGAATGTTTCATGCGAAAATGACAGGATAACTTTTTTGTTTGATATTTACCATGATTTTATAATTTCACAGCCATAAAAGATGCTGAGTGTTGATAAAAGAATTAGGTAGGTCCAAAAATATTTTTTTACAAAATTGAAATTAAGTACTACTCCATGCAAAAGGTTACTATTCTTATTATGCACGAGAGAAGTTTGCATGACTTAATTATGAGCGAAATCGTCTTATGGACTGTGCCATTTTTTGCTGCTAAAGCATATAATAATATCCGTTTGGATTCACAATTACTTTTTTGTGACCGGTGCACCTTCTTATCGACTTTTCTCAAGGTGGGCAACTTCTTGGGCCACGGGCATGTGACTTTTGCGATGAAATCTGAAATTAAAGAATGGGTTGGAATGGCATAGATGAGTAGAAGACGCGAAAAGTTGTTGCTTACGCCAGATGCAGACATAATCCACAGAAAAAAGCGTTGCGTGATTCCATTCACCTACCTTTTGTCTCATGAACAGGTAGGAGTGGGTAACATGGAGATTGTTGAGAATTTCATAAAAATATGAATATTTACGTATTGTAGCAGTTGCTTTGAACCAAGGTCCCAAAGGTAAGCTGTAGAGTCTCAAAGTCTGCGTTTTTAGAGCTAAAGCCAGTCTTGACATTTTAGTCAATTTTCTCATCCACGTGCGCATGTTGATAGTGGCAGAGGTTCTTTTCCTGGAAGGCACTCTTTGAGATTTAGGATTGGCTTGATACTAATTAAAATTAAAACATCCCTTTCCAGTTTCATTTTCTGATGAAATAATATGCTTCAAAGGTGAGTACAGTACTGAAGGAAAATAAAATTTGTTTTGGCATTTTGTCAGAAAAGCAAGTTTCTTACTTTGCGCAAGTCACTTTTATTGAAACTTTACGATCGAAGCAAACCGCATGTGAGGCGTATGGAAACAAGTGAGATAAGTCGATAAGTCACACCTGCCGAATGCAAGCTAAAAGGTACAAAGTTCAATTTGCAAAATATGAAATAAATTCTCACTGAAACACTAAACTATACAACTTAAGTAAAACTTTTTTTGAGTCATTCAAAATCAGACTCACAAACTTACAAAAAGAGTATAAAAACTTATATTATAAAACTTTAGGAAAAATAAGAGCTAACATAAATGAGAGTATATGCACAGGTCATAATCATAAAATAATATTCCAAGTGACCTCTTCTTCTCTGGAATCCTTACATTTATATATATATATATAGGTATATATATACGAACACGAATTATGTACATACAAAAATAAGTATATATCCAAACCGTTTGGCCTTGCCTCAACTCTCATTTCATCATTGAACATCATGTAGACCTGTGCTGCTTGCTTCCAATCACAATCTCAGTGGCTCGCGTTTTGTCCATCCTTCTTCAAATGTATATTGTCATTAATTCATCTGTACTTGAACTTCCGGTCCCTTTCCTCTTTTTCCAGCGTGTACGACGATTTGTCGATTACATAAATTCAGTATAGAGTTACACAAGTAGTACACAGCATAAATATTCCTTACACACTATTTTTTTCATAAATACAAGGTTAACAACAAATTACTCGAACCGTAATTAATTTCATAATAACAATAAATATGTATGCTTGTCATTTATTAATTTCGTAGCTTGAACCATTTTTTTGTTTGTTAGGAATGAGAATTCAACTAATAATAATATTTTTATGCTCCCAAGAATTCATTTACAACAGCCTCCATTATTACGTCCGTGCATTTCATTTTCATGGATCCTTTTTTGTTCTCGAATCATGAGCCATATGAGCCATAAAAGTGCGGCGGAGAATATTTTGTTCGCATGAAACTTTTATCGTCTCACGTTTCATGACTTTGTTTACAAAAGGGTATATAATTTTTCCCATGTTTGTATATTTGCCTTCTACCTTCCGCTTCCATCCGGAGCAGCAGTCTCTTGTTTCACCATTCGTTTTGAGTTGAGTATAATTTTCTGGAGCAGAATTGAATCTCTCGTCGGCGAGCTGCTGCTGGAGACGAGGCTATGACTTGCATTTGTTGGCACAGGAATTGACTCAGGTGGCACTCTACTTCTTTCTGCGGTGACATTATTTGCAATATTACTACTAATGCTGTCCTCGCTCTGCTCAAGGCTACTGTTGTCACTCGAAACTTGCGCTTCAGGCTCTGGGAGGGGTGGTGGCGGACGCTCGATAATTAGCGGTGGTCGCTTGTGGTAACTGTAGCCATAGTGCTTGGTGCTGTAAGGCGATCTGCGGTAGTAGCCTTGGTGCTCTTCGCCGAGGGGCACACGGCACGGAACCACGGTCGTGTTTGAAGGTTTCCTAGCATCTGACCTCGGAGGTGTCGGTGTCCACATGACGACATAATATGCGCTTAGAACTATCGCGACGAGAGACACTGAGAAGATGTACGCGACGACTGTCGCGCTTCGCACGACTTTCGGGTGGCGCTCTGAGAATGTCGGCTTCTTGAGACTGCCGTTCGAGTCCTCTGATGAGCCTAACGAGCCTATCGTTTGACGGCCCACACTTCCTGAGTACGACATTGTCAGTGAAAGAAATTTCCCGCGGAATAATTGTATCACATATCAAATTGTGTGCTTTCTCTTTCGTGCTGTAGAGATACTCGCGAAAGCTGGGTTAGTGAATTTAGTCTCGGGAAAGTGGAGTGCGTTGCAAAAAAGAGTGCAGAGTCAGAGAGCTTTTTGAGGGATGCTTTTTACACGCGCTTGTCTTCACGCTGAAATGAAGAAGCAAAAAGATTTTCTATACCTGAGCGTGCCTCCAAGCTTTTGAGAGAGAGATTGGCAATATTTCAGAAAAAAAAGTGTTAAAGATGTACATAGTGTGTAGTATGTATATACCTAATAATAAAAGTCCCTCAAATTACCTACAGCTACATGTATGTGTGTACATCCACTACGTCTTGAAATGAATATGGGACTTTTTCCAATTTTTTATTATGAATTATCCTCCCCACACACCCACGTCTAATTTCAAAGTCATTATGAATCAGCAGGAAAAATAACGAAGGTCGAGGGAAAAAATGTAATGGAATGTGAGAGTCTAATGACGTCGACATAAAAGAATATATTACAGACATAAAAAAGTTCAAATTGAAAGTGGAAATGCCCACAGTCATAACCTTTTGCAATTTAAATAGTGTGAAGGATGTTTTGAGAATTACGACTGGATTCTCGGGAGCTGTTGTGGGCGGAATACAATACAAAAACGTAATCTTTTAAAAGAGAATTTTCTTTTTATGAAATTGTTTACTTTTACGTTAGACATAAAATAGTATTTCATTCCAGACTTTAAATTTCCCTTTATTAGCCCCAAGACCATTATACCGTTCTTTTTTATTCGCATTATTATTATCCTTCCACTTTCTCCAGAGATCCATAAATTTTCTCCTTCGTATACTCACCACCACCACATGTGGAAAGGAAAACATGTCAAGTGAGCAGCTTTCACTACTTGTTTCTGGGGCAAAAGGAACTTTTTCCGCCTCATTGGAGAAAAAGGTTTGTGGAAATTGCGAAAAAGGGAAATAATTTTTTTGACAGCCGAAAAAGATTGTTGAAATGAAATGTGCAGTGAAGGAAAACGTGAAAGCCTTGCATCACTTTTTTTTATTGTTACGTTATAAAAGACAGAATTAATGGTATTGCTGGTTAAATTGGCTTTTATATTCTTAGCTTCTTAAATTTTACATTTTAAGTTACAAAAATTGGCTATAAATTGTATTTCGTTGCAGTTTTTCTCTACTATGGACTATGGAGAATGGGAATGTGAGTTTGTGTAAGTTAAAAGGGTTAGGTGTTAAATGGCACTTTTTTCTAAATGTAAAATATGATTGAGAGGCGAAAAGTCGGTGTTAATTTTACTTGTTTAATATATTTATAATTAATTCATAATTTACATACCTCCAAGCACGAGTGTGGCGGGAATAGAAATCTTTACAGTCATTTTCACAAGATTTCCCAATATTTCAAAGCTTGCAGCCACCTGCTTGTACGAATTGTAAATGGTGAATTTCTCGCAAGAGTAGGTTCACAAGTTTACATTGCTCAAAAAGATGCACAGGCTAAAAGACGACATAGTCAATGTAAAAGAGGTGTTCAAATAACGTTCACTTTCTCTTGGTAAACTTTCACTTGAGAGCTCCAAGCCCCTTTCTGTGTGGTCCCCAGAACTGTCCAGGAAAGTATGAAAAGTTTCGTTGGAGTAGCGTGTATTTTATATCGAGTCACTCTGATGATGAGTTGAACTGGGATAACATGAATTTTTTTCTCGCTTTTCCTCTCTCTCTTTAGAAAGTATCGAAAACCTGCTTCACTCTTTTTTCTGCGAGAGAGAAAGAGTGAAGAAAAAGAGCCAAAAGCTCAATTCAAAGCGAAGTCATCATTCGGAGAACTTCGTCTTTCGCCTTCTATTTTTTGCAGAGTGAAACACTGGGCATAAACTGTGTGGAGCTTTGAGACGATCAAACTTAAATGGAACGGAGAGAGAGAGAGAGACGTGCAGTGCAAAAAAAACTTTTTAGGTTGATGTTCTCGAGGATCATCATCTACCAACTCAATAGAATAAGAGGAGATGGTCGTTAGTCGTTAGAGAGAGAAAAAAGGAAATTGTAAGGTGGGCTCAAACAACTCCATATTTTATATGGAATATGAGTGTAGGGACACGTGTCCTAGAGAAAAAAAAGATTTTTTCAGGTGATGAGTTGAAACACATTTATTTTGCACACCCGAGAGTCATGAGAGATCTCTTTCGAAATGGGGAAATTTAGCACGTTTACGATGTCAAAACAAGGAGATGGTGATATGAACCAGGAAGTGGGCCTTGGGATATAGGCCATTAACGTTGTCTCCGCGCGCTCAAAATGTAGATGGAATACATATGTAATCAGTGGATAATGCTTTCGGTAGTTTTATATTCTTTAGATCTCTTGTGAGATGAAGATGAAGGGTACAAAGATTTCTCAAATTGCATCAAGTGCTCCAAGATTTCAACATGTGTATTTGTGCATTCGGTTTACTAATCATTTCGTTTAGAGATATGTAATTCAATAAAAGCAAACAATCTTTCGAATGCAGATGTACGTATCCTAAAGATTTAATCTTTATATAATTTAACCACACACAATTCAATCGTCAATTTAATTGTGAAGTGCAATAGTATACCCAAAAGTAAGAAGTATAACCTAAAACGAATTGTAACTCTATCATTACAAATGATAAATGCCTTTGATATGTGACCTCATCCCATAAGCGACTGAAAGATGTAATAAAACTGTATTTTGGGTTTGGGTTCCCTCCCGAAAAAAGTTTTTTGTGGGATTTAAATTGCATCTCTGGGTGAGTCGGTTCAGCATCGGATTACACAAGATATTGCCTGCGGACTACAGATGAGCTGGAAAGGCGGACGTTTAAACCTTTTTGTTTGGTTGGCAGAATCAACATGATCTGACGACTTTGATGTGATGAGATTATCAAGTTTCACTGGGAGCTCGAAGAAAATTGCATGTAGTAAGCGGGCATTGCCCATTTCCGAGAAGAGTGAATGCTATTTGATGTAATAGGCTGATGAAGCTCGTTTGATTCTCAAGTAAATGGACTGTCATTGAAGACCAGAAATTGATGGGATATGGGTTTCCTATGGGGTACTGACTATCTAGCACAAAGGTAATGGAGTCGTTAGACAAACTTGCAAAACGTCTGACATTGCCCCTTGGCTAAGCAATTAAAGGAAAGACAGGCGTGTATAAAAGCGGAAAAGGTACGTAAATTGTCAGTTTGATGACATCTCATTAAAAACCTTGTATTCACACGTGTTGTGTTAGCTTTTACACTTGGGAAATGAAACTTTTCCACATTTGAGTTTGCCCAGCTGCACAATTTTCCACTTGAAGAAGCCTTTCATAAGGCGCATCTCACTAATTGCGAATTTTATGAGAAATCTTGTTCCGAAAAGGAGAGTGAGGAGCATGCTCTAAACGCAACAAAAAACTTTTTATGACGCAATAATATTTACTTGTGTAAAGGAATGTGAGTGACTTGAGACTTTTATAAATTGAGGGCAACAGACAAGAAGCAAGCTGAAAAAATCGAGATTGTTGCGATTCGTTTATTTTGCACAATAAATTTTGCTTCTTAAAATCGGGTGAAATGAGGTAGGTTCTGGCATGAGTTTAATTGGAAGTTTTGCCTTGACTGGAATCGAAACGAAATGGGGAGGAAATGGCCTAAATTCCCATTTTACGACAGTTCCTCACTCACACACACAGACTTTGTTCCAGCTTACGCCTTTTATTATCATACGAACATGAAGTGTAATTGTAACAAGCAAAAGAGGAAGCGCTTCAAGTGTTGTACTACAATGTTTGTGTCCTACTTTTCCCCAAAATTATATTCTCCAGAGATGGTTGTGGAAGTACAAGATGATGTGATGGAGATAAGAATAGACAGGAGAATGGTACATTTCCCCAGGACGCTATAGGAGCCATTCGATTTGAATCGTGTTTTGATCTCGTGTGAGTCTCTGGAATACTGCCAATATAAAATTTGCCATAGAAAACTGTTTCTGATGCTACTGCTCCAGATTTGTAAGTCAATGATTTTAATAAGAAGAGAGAGAAAATAATATTAAGCATGTGCTTAATATAGTTTTGGAAAGACAATGTATATGTTACACTTGGACTGGTAGCGGCGGTGGCCCAGACCCTATTTCTCCGGAAAGAGTTGAGGGGCAGTAGGTCACCTGTCACGACCAATGTGTTGTACAAGATAAATTTTTTTCCCGAGGATGGGAAAATGTTTAGAAAAGTGGAGGATGTGAATCAATGGGAATAGAAAGGAAAAGAGTGGAAATGGATAGGTGGAAGGCAAAGTGCGGATGAAAAAAGGAAGATGTGAAATATAAACTCGAATTGAAAAGGTTCATGGGTAAAAAGAATTTGTAGAAAACATTCCTACGTCAAGGAAAGAATTCTCAAAAGTGAAAAGTATGAAAACATTTTGAAAAGAAAAAATGCCGAGTGCTCGTCCCTACATTTTTATTGCAGGATTTTCACGTGTTTTTACGATAAAATGTGTCAAAGTTAGAAATGTGTTTTAGCGAAATTTTTAATGCTATTGCAATTACAATTAAATATTATTGTTAACTTTCAGCAAAAGTGTATGTTACTTTTTGTAATACACGAACTTTTAAGACATCGACAAAAATGAATCCGACTGATCAGATAAGTCGATTTACACAAAATATGTGACGCTGCTGGAACACAAAAACAAATACTTTTTGCAATCTTTTTGCTTCAACAAAAAATCACTGTTGCATTTTTTCAAAACTTTTTTTTCAAAACCAGCTTCTACCAAAAGACGTCTGTTTCACTGAAAGAAAAATTGGTCTGCATTCTGCATGTTCAAGAAGAAAAATGTGTGTGCAGTATGAAATAGTGATAATGACGTGTTTTTCTGGTGTTACGCCTTTGAAGAAAGAATATAGGTCTCCGTGGCTGGTTGGGTGATCAACTAAAAAAGTTGTTTGCTTTTACAATTTGAGCCCATGTATAAAAGAAAAGCAAACGCAGAAAATATTCCAACTCATTCGGTTGGAAAATGGGAATGAATGAGAGTGGAAACAAGTGTAAGTACACACGAACTGCATATAATAACGGAAATGGAGTAAATTTGGGACGCAGCATCTTCCTTTTGGCTGGGCATGGCTCTCAGGCAGGTTTCTGACCTAGATTTTGGGAAGATAATAGAGAAATTATTAGGGGGAACGAAACTGAGTGAGCAAGCAAATAGAGGGAAAAGAATGAGGCTATTACCTTCTATTGCATCATCGTCAGAGATAAAAAAAGGTAAGGAGAATAGGCAGACAGGATTTTCTCCAGCAGTCTCCAGGATGGACTTGTATGGTCATACGACTAAATCATCTCACAGGAAATGGCTTGCTAATATGGATATTTCCAGATTTATGGAGTATGAAGGAAATATACGAAGAGAGAGTGTATTGAAAAAAAGGTTTTTAGTCAGTACGCCGCAGGGATTCTAATGTATGCATACATGAACGAGAGAGAAAGTTTATGGCAAAGGCACTTTTAATGGGGAAAGTAGAAAAGTTTGGGAGCAGAAAAGGAGGACAAGGGGAGATTTGTCTTGGAATATAAAGAAAATACAAAGGCTGATAGAAAAAGAAAGGAGGAAATGCAGTAAGGCTTGCTTAAAATGGGCTGAATAATTTGTAAACAGAGAAGAAATATTTGTGCTCTATTTTTCTCGAAAAACAAATTGGAGAGGAGAAAGGAGTTTGAAAGTAATAAAAAGTTGTGCATGGCATTATGCATGCAGTATATGTATAAAAGAATTGCACCGTTAAACGAATCGGGATCATAACATAAATAAATGGAAAATTATATTTTTATAAATTGCATTTACAAAATGTTGGATAGAATACATATTATATTTTTAAAAAATCCTAAACTTCCAAAATCTAGTTTTCTTGTGTGCTTTATAATTGGCTGAATTTACTCCGGAGCTTTTATTCTGGCACCGTATTGCTATTGCTTAATGTCAAACACTGACAATAATTATTGAAATTAATAATTAAATATATTGATGGCTACTACAATATTATAAGCATTTTATGTCAATCTCATTCTTTTATATTCAGGAGCCAGGTTGTCTGTCCTTAAAATACAGGAACGTGTTTTCAACACTCAGAACAAGTGACTTTACTTTGAAAACATCCTTGACGTCGTCACTGCCAATTCCGAGCAGCGTCTGCTGCTCCTCACTAGATAATCCTAGGCTGGGCTTAAACTGGAAGATGATGATAATGTATGATATCATGGCGCCCGCAATTCCAATCAGCAAGGCTTTATTCAAGAGAAAGTATCCGGCGCTCTTCAGCGCCGAGTCAAAGTGGCCCGAGTAGCTCATGTACAGGCTAATCATAAAGTGCATCTCTTCGTCCGTCCTGTGTCCCATAATCCCTTGCCTTCGGATGATCTCCAGACCATTTCCAGCTGCCCCACCAACCTCTGCTGCACCGGAAGTTACCAGGAAAAACATAATGATGGTGTTGAACAGGTAGATAGCAATTATACCCATGTCCAAGGTTCTGGCATGCTTAAAATCGGTTTGATCGGAAGTGATGGGGCGCACCAAATAGTAGACTTCGAAAATACAGCTCATCAACGTCACGCAGAAGTAGGACTCGATAATGTTCTGGAAAAGAATGTCACAGCCGTTCAGCAGATCGAGCAAATTGACATAGTCTTTGAATAAGTGGTCGTATCCCGTGCGAGTCTCCATTTTTTGAGTACGAGTCTTCACCCTCTCTGCCGTGGTGAAGATCGTCTCCAGCCGCTCGTTCCACACTGTGCATGCGGTTGTCAAAAGTTTGCAAATGTAGAGGAAGAAGAAAATGTAGACTTTGGAGCACAGGACGATGTACATGTAGACGAAGCCGCCCACCGCCCGGAAGATCAGAATCAAGAGTTCGGATGATGTGTGAATTTGAGGGTAGGCGGCCCGTGCCCATAGGAAGACAAAAGACACGGGAGCACCTATCAAATTAAAAAAATAATATAATTGCAAATTATATAACATGAGACTTTTTAGCGCATTTTTTATCAAGTTATGGTATAAAGAATACCTGAAGCGATGGGTGCAAAGTTGGCCAATAGGAGAAACAAAAATAAGATGAACCATAAGATGAAGTAGATCAAAAACTTTTGGCAGAAGGCTCTGGCGGATCCTGACACATCAATTCTCATAATCTCCACACTCTCCGTCCAAAAGGTCAAGTAGCTGACAATGAATCCTCTTCGACGAAACATGGAAATGTCCCCGATGATAATGTGGTACAACAAGAAGAGGGCAAAGATCATGGAAGCCAAGTTTCTCCGGAAGATGAACATCTCCTCTGCTCTCAAAAGCACATCCTTCTTGACATACGTCGTCGAGTTGCCGGTGTGCACCGCCCACATTGGGATGTCATGCCAAGGAGTTAGAGGCTCCCAATTAATTTCCCCGTCGCTCTGAATCACCTTGTGCTGGACGGTGACCGTGACTTTGTCTGGTTGGAAGGGGAAGTTGAGCATTGTGCTCAAGAGGTTAATTGTGCTCAGTATGGTAATTAGGATGAGAAGGAAGGAAGTTATGAAGAATAAGACTCCGCCAAAAGATTTCAAGTTGTAAGAGAATTTGATGGCATTCTGCTTATCGGAACGACTTCGGATCGGAATCCGGCCAAGAGCGCTCATGAACCTTCGGCAGATTGTGAAACTGTGATTCAGGTTACGGGCGTACACTCTTTCCCCCTCTGGCATTTCTTCGACTTTGAAGAGAACGGAGGATTCGGGCTCGGTACTTTTGCTCTTATCACCTTCCTCTTCGATTTTACCCACTTGGGTCATATGCTCAATGATCTCGGCATTGTAGATGAGCTCCGCCAAGTCGACTGTTGGCTCTTCCAGTTGTTCAAGATTGGCTTCGGTGGAGGTGTCAGGCACAAACTCTTCTGGCTGTGGCTCCTCCTCCTTGAGTGGATCTTGATATTCCATGATTTTAATAACTGCCAAATACAAGACTTGAATAGGAAAACTTGTTGCAAGAAGAGTTGCAGTTTTTTTTTCAAACGGAGTAGTGTAAAGGATGGACTTTCGAAAGCTTTTTCGGCAAATGTTGTTCATGAATAAAATATGGATCGATGATGAATACTAATCATGCATAAGCATGTTTCTATGAAAATTCTTTTTGAAAAGAATGTAATTTCCGGAGGAAATTGTCTTGATCTGGGGAACAGAGTAAGCCCTATTCAAGAGGGCATGTATTTATTGGGTCAAAGTGAGACTCGAAACTCGAGACTTCTTAGTATTTTATAATGTTTTTTGTATTTTATGTCCAAAGAGACTGAGGTTCCTTCAGCTTGTGAAAAGTTTTGATACTAACTCTTGGTTCAAGTAAGGACTTAAAGGAAACCGTCGTCTTAAACTTTAGTGTTCCTTGACTGGCTCTGCTGGATGGAGCAGGAGCAGGAGGAATCTAGCGTGTGAACAAAGACCTGGGTTTTGTGGGGAGCTCCCTCAACCTAGTCACTTTTAGTCTACCGTTGCCCCGTTGAAGAGGAAGGAAGCTCGAACATGACTTTATATTAAATTATTTATCAACAAAAACCTATCCTGTAAGGTCTACTTTAAATATTGTCATAAATTAAAACGTTTTAATTAAATAACTGAGCAGTTCTCTATGTTTCTGAGATAGACAGACTGCGATAAAGTGACAAATTAATTTGTACTTATTTTACTGCCTAAGCGTCTAAAGTTTACTCTAAAATTCCATTCTTGTTTGCAAGCAATCAGTTTTTTTTTAAATTTTTGTATTCTCTGCTTGTAAAATGGGTTGTGATGGAGGAACCATCCCTAAACGGGATGAACTTGTGAAGACCAAAAAGAAGCCCGAACAGGTAAGATCTTTTTCACACATACCTATTTATCCAATCAAGTCTTTGTCTTAATATATTTCGTTTAGGTTTTCCAAATGTAAATTACTGATTAGCTATTTTGGATGGGACTGTTCATATTTTTAGAAAGATAAAAAAGCAGAACGGGCGTTTCGTTGGAAGCATTGTGCGATATCACAACAGCCCTTGCAGAAACCCGTCGTCGCGTGTGAGTTGGGTCGTCTTTACAGCAAGGAGGCAGTCTTGGAGACTCTCTTGAACAAGGCGGAAGGAACACCAGCCATTGCCGCACACATCCGTACTTTGAAGGATGTCAAGCAGCTCCAGCTCACCGAGAACCCTGCTTGGGACTCTGCGACTTCGTCCAACGCTGAAGTTGGCGATGCATACATTGACTCTCAAAAGTCTGAGTGGATCTGCCCCGTGTCCAGCCAGGAAATGAATGGAACCTTCAAGTTTTGCTTCATCTGGACCTGCGGCTGTGTTTTGAGTGATAAGGCCATGAAGGAATTGAAAAAGGGAAATACAGAGGCTTCAGAGTGTCTGAAGTAAGTTTTTTGCTTTCATTTCACGATATAAAGGTTTACACTAAGTATAAATATACGGTTGATTAAATTAAGCAATATTTTTATTCTCGTAGATGCCAGAAGCCGTTTAGCTTCGATGATGTCATCATAATCAACCCCACTGAAGAAGAAGAAATTGAGCGCCAGGCAGAGAAGATGGCCACAAGGCGAGCCCTTTCAAAGAAAAATAAGAAGGGATCCAAGAAGCGTGAAGCAGAGACGGAGCCTACGTCGAATGAGACAGATAAAGTTCAAGTTACGGAGGAAAGTACTTCTTCATCATCCACCTCGTCTAGCGAGCCTTCCTCCTCCAGATCAAATGGAGATTCCGGCATTCCCACCAAGAAGTCCAAGTTTTCCACAGACACGTCGTCCGCAAAAGGTGCAAAAATGGGCGAGAAAAAGGAGAAGGATGCATCAACGAAATTGAAAAATTACAGCGTCGCAAAAGACCCGAATGCCAGCAATGCGTACAAATCTCTTTTCACGTCGCACGAGACGGCACAGAATCAACAAAAGGCGCATTGGGTCACATACAATCCTTTTTACAATTAAAGAAAATTATTTATGTAAAACCTACAACAGGGAATATATTATTACTTTTCGCTTTTTAAATCGCTCTTTATTTTTACTTGTAGTTTTTTATTAGGGCGGACGTAAAAATTCTTGGTATTATTTAAAAGTCGTTTGCTAATTAAAAATAAACACATGCATATGATAACTTTTATCATCAAGGGTATGCCGTGTGCTGAAGTTTTCGTCATTATTGCAGTAGGCTTACACTAAGTTTTGTCATAATTACGACTCATGTCATTATTATTATTATATTTGGTGTAATTTGAATTCGCATCATAATTAATTAAACAAAAGCATTAATCATAATCCATGAGTTGTGTTCGGAATAACCCTGCCAAATATGCAAAACGCTCACTGAGTGTAGCTTGCCTACGGTTGTAAAATGAAGGGCGACTGTTGGCCAGCGTTATGTGGCAAATCTTGCTGAAGTGATGACTGCTTCAATCAATCACTTTGCAGATTGCACAATAATTGTATATGGGAATCTATAATTTATGCGCATACATTTTAAAGGCCGGAAGTCTTCTGAATCTGCCACAACATTATGACAGTATTTTTGCAAGGCTTTGTTATCAGCATTACCTAATTAATTTATATTGCATTGTCGTCATCCTATAAAAATTCGTCATTGCTCTACAGATAAATATTATTATTCTATTGCAATTTGGATTGCAAAATTTGTTTTGCACATTCAAGCTCACCTTCAGAATCTAAAAATGCATCACGACGATAGGACACTATACTTTTATGACACAAATGAAAGCCCATACGAACGTTTTAATGACTAGAAAACTCTGCAGGTTTATCACTAGCAGCCCAGACCTACTTTGGGGCAATGCGATACTCATCTATAAAAAGTGCAAAATTCCAGACACATATTATCCTGCTTGAAACTGATCATTATTGCAAGCTGGAAAAAGCAATATATTATATCTCGGACAATTATCATTTTTACCGGAGATGCTCACACACGGGGAAAATACCCGAGCAGTAAACGCCGAAAACTTGTTTTTGACCACAAAAAACGCCAAATAAATTACTAGGCACATATAAACATCCCACTACGTTGATCAGTCAAATAGGCAGGCCAATCTTTGTAAAAAAGTTTCTAGCTGTCATAATTCCCATAATTCTAGCTCCACTTTTTTCTCATTGATCTAAAAACCCTTCATTGAAACCCATTAAACGCTTATTAGCACACACCATACAAAACAAATTATTGCCCAGACCTGCTCAACTCTCAGCAAATTCCTCAAGAGAAAATATTAGTATTCCATTATGTTTCAGAGAGGAAAAAATGGTGATCTCAGAGTCAAGGTTAGTATGAGCTAATCATTCGCAAAGATCTAGAAGAAAAAATGTATTTCAAGTTTAAGGACATAGTAAAACTTTACCTAAACGCTGAATGTCCATTCGCATTTGGTATCTGCAATTGCAAGAACAAGAAAGGAATTTTTGTAGTTGGACACAGACATTTTAATGGACAAGTGTACTAGTTCAAGGAGGACGTCAACTTTTGCGAATCTTTGATTACTTCCTGTGGAAACGTCTCGACGTAAAGATGCAAATACTAGTAATATGTCTTGCATTGGTGTAGGTAAATATGTATCTTTAAGTAATTTGCATATTGCATTTCTTCTCACCTGAAGACTGTGCACGTGGAGACGCCGATGACACAATGAAAATAATTGCATTTTCTGAGCATCCTCCGCACTGTATTAAATTAGGAAGCACATGCATATGCTTAATCAAGTAAGGGAAATATTCGCATTAAGTTCATATGCTGTTGATCAGAGTTGTAAATGTGAATTGTAGTGCAATTAAAATATTGGGAAATATTGTTCTTCTCAGCTCACTTACGTTTCAAGATAAGAGATACGACTTCGATTCTCTTGCTGCCTCTACGTTCATTCTCTCATGTCATATTCGCATCTTCCTCCTTTACATATTTTTTGTCCATGCAACATCCAGTCTAATTAAGACCTTTTGCGTAAATCTGTTTCTCATACAGCGCAGGTATATGAATCTCATGATTACGTATCGTTTGCACAAAAGTTCTCATTAGGCTATAGCATACAATAAGTATGTTCTAATGTATTTTTTTCCTGGAGTCAACTTCCTAAAAAATGTGAAGATGGAAAGCTTCTTTCCGACCTTAAACTTGCCACCTCGTGTGGGCTCGCTCATGCATTGTTAATTTGCAGTCGACGAGAGTTGCACCACAAATTCTCATAATTTCTCCGGTATAGTGTGTCTCCACGCTCCACACCTCGCAGGACCAGAGTTGATAACGTGCCAAAAATATTAAAAAGTGTTTGACAGCTAAAGAATATAAAATAGTGAAATTTTCCACTCGCAATTTTTTCAAGTCATTTTGCCGACTGCAAATTGATTTGTATTCGTTTGAAGGGAAGTTTAATGCTGCAATTTATGTGATATGCAAAAATGATCTTATCAACGGTCTTCTTGTCAAATCTATTATGCTCTTTTTTCAACTGTCAATATCTGCGAGCTCCGCCTGCGACGACAGCGGACAGCTCGACTATACAAAAGTTCATGTCAGAGAGGACTGGAAGAAGTTTTACTTCACTTCCGGACCCGATTGTTGACACGGCCCAGGGACAGGTCGAAGGATATTTTATGGGGGTGATGACGAGAACCATCTATGCATTTGAAGGTAGTCGCAGGTTTAATATGTACAAAACTTTTAAACTCTCTATTTATGAATATTTACGTAATATTTCGAATAAAGACTCATGAATTTGTTAATTATTGTCAATTCAGGTATTCCCTACGCTGAAGGTAAGTTCAAGAATGTGTGGCATTGACACAATTCAAGGTCTATTTCACAGAATACCTTGTAATTAGTTTTAATGTTTTAATATTTGAATGTGTTGTAAAGATCCTGTTGGGCATTTGAGATTTCGGGACCCAGTTCCAAAGAGACCCTGGCATGGCGTTCGCACTGCGAAGAAAGTGTCCGCTGAATGCCTCCAGTTTAATCTTCCAAGATTTCTAAGAGTTGTTGGGAAGGAAGCGTGTCTGGAATTGAATATCTATACCCCACTGGTCCAAACATACCTAATCAAGCGCCTGTACAATTTTAATTTTAGACTACGTAAATATTAATCATGCGTGGCAATTTTATTATTTTCAGATTGCGACCCCAGAATTTAATCCAAAGCTTCCTGTAAAACTATTTATACACGGAGGCAGCTTCATTTATGGCCGGTGATTTTAATTAATCATGACTAATCTACATTAATGATTAGTTTACAGGAATTTCTAACATTACATTGATTGGTTTGCGAAATTTAATTTGTAGAGCATCCGATTTTGGGCCATCCTACTTATTGCAAGAAAATATAATTTTGGTCACTATAAATTATCGGTATATTCAATTTTTAACAGACAATTTACATATTTACCCCATAAAGTATTGTATTATGTAATTGTTGTTTCATTCATAATAATAAGTCTTGGAGTTTTGGGCTTCTTGAGTACTGCCGATGACGAGGCTCCAGGTAACTTTATAAATGTTTGCGTAATTTGGCCCGTAATCCAACTTGTAAAATACTAAGCATGCGTGCAAATTTTTATTTGCTCTCTTGTAATCGAGGATTTGACTTTTTATTTCAGGAAATTGGGGACTTAAAGGTTTGCTTTCTTGAATCTTCTCAAATATTTATTGCCAGCAAAATGAAAATAATATATTCAATAATTCTGTGTATCTGCTGTTCAGATCAAGCTTTGGCCATCAAATGGGTTCACGAAAATATCGCGAATTTCGGAGGAGATCCCAGCAAAATCACAATAAGTGGACAATCAGCAGGTATAAAAATCTTAGCTTTTAATGGAATGGGGCAATGTGTGACATACGTTTTCTTGTCCAGGGGCCGCATGCGTTCATCTTCACATGTGCAGCCATCAAAGCCAGGCGGCAGGACTTTTCCGTAGCGCCATATCGTTCAGCGGATCTGCAGTCCAGCACTGGTCCTTGCAGACCCCAGAGATGGCAAGAAGACTTACGCATACTTTTGCAAAACGTCTCGGCTGCCCAGTCGACCAAGGAAGCAAAGCTTTGATGAACTGCCTGCGACGAATGGAGCCCAACTTTTTAGTTGCTGGACAAAACAATCTCATTGTAAGTCGTGTTAATGTTTAAAAAATAATGTTTCAGTATGTCTGCCAACAATTGAAAACAAAACCTCTCAATGTTCGTTTTCAAGGAATACGCCGGCTTCCCAGCAGTCCTTTTTGCTCCAGTAATCGAGCCAAATGTTACGGGCGCCTTTTTAACGGAATCTGCGGAGCAGGCTTACGCTAATGACCACGTCGCAAAGATTCCATTCCTTTGCACAAACACTGCCGAAGAAGGCGAGTATGTTTTGATGGTCATGAAAAACTTTTTAGTTCTGGGTCATGTGATCCGCAACTGGGAGCTCCGGGCACCCCTCCTACTCGACATTCGGGACTACGTGGAGGATCCCGGAAAGGCGGCGATGGAGCTAAGAGATGTCTACCTTAGAGACGTGCCTTTACAGTACAGAACCTCGATTATTGACAGCAATGTGAAGAAATACGCACAGGTGATAAAGGCCGTCGTCATTTTTACCTATCAGCAAATACTCCAATATGAGTTATAAAATTATGTTGCATAATTATCTTGATTTGGCAGATTGGTACCGACCGATATTTCACTTTGGGGAACAGAAGAGCCCTCAAACTCCATCACGACGTGGCGCCAACGTATTCTTACATTTTCAAATATAAGAGCAGGTTCGGAGTTGCAAATTTCCTCTTTACTGATCACAGGGAATGGGGAGCATCACATGGGGTAAGCTCAGAAAGAATCAAGCTTTGACTACTATTTATTTTTCAGGAGAGTTTATAAAATTAAATTTCAATATTTTATTGTAGGAGGACTTGACAGTCCTGTTCAACAATACCGTGTTTTCAGACCCAATGAAGCCAGAAGATCCGGCCTATGACATTTCCAAAATGCTGATTTCTCTCGTGACCAACTTTGTTACTCATAACGTTCCTTATTACACTAACCCTGAAAATGGCTCATTGACTGAGGTTTGGAAACCGATTGGAGATCCAAATTACCCCAGTTTTTTGGAAATTTCTGAAAATAATAATTTAAGAATGATTCCAGATCCCATGCATGGCACGGAAGAAATTAAAGTTTGGCATAGGTTAGGCATCAGATAAATTGGAATGATAATGATGCAGTTTGGTGTTTTTTTGCGAGTGCCATTATTGTTATTATTACAACCAAGTTTTTCCTTTAAAATGTTGCTAGTTTGGGGTTTCTTGTTTAAAATAATGCTCTGAAAGTAAGACTGAATAGTGTAGTAATTTGTTTATTAAGCCTACCGTTAAACTTATTTATTGCACATTTATTTTGTTCTGTTCCTCATTTAAAGAAAATAATGTTACTTGTATTGTTGTTGCCGAAATTGAAAAATAAAAGGCATAATTACACTTAAACTGTCCAGTAGTACTCAACAATGAAGACATTTGATCATGCCAATACACGTGTTTTGTACATGTGTACGAGATAGCCAATTAAGTTAATGTGTGAAGAAATGCCGAGTTGAGAGAAGAATTTCTGTGACGTTGGAAGCCGTCTCAAATTGTGGGAAAATCATTCTGCCATTATCCCAGCATGTCTGACTAAATATTGAAAAGCAAACACCGGTCGCAAATGTTTCTGGGAATCATGAACCAGAAACCCCCGTGAAAACGGATCATAAATAATATGTAGGTATGTATCTTTAAGGAATGGGACCACACACACGAATGACCCATTCCAGTTTCATGCGTCAATAAAAAACCATGTTTTTGTCCTTTCATCGCATTACCTTTTCTAGAGCCTTTACAAAATCTAAAGTCACTCGAATACTGAATAATATGCATTGAAAAATGAATATTAAACATTGTATTTAAGCTAGTTTATTTAAATATGGGTTTGTCCGCACAAACACGCTGATGGCAAATTGCTGCTGAGCAATAACTCTGCACATTCATAGTCGACTTAGGTATTCATATACCCATGTAAGAGTTGATTACCTTGTTGCCAACAAAAATTCTGACCACGGGCAAAGACCTAAACATTACGCCAACACAATAGCCTCAAAGATTCTCTTGTTGGATGATCTCTTTGCTCTTTTGTCAAACCTGTAATTCTGATGTACACCGTCCCTGTGACTTGACATTAACATATTAGTACTAACATTGTTGTACTGCGGTGTAATAAAAAGGATTTTAAGGAAACCTGAGTCAACTATTATTTACAGTCCAGCGAAAATCATTCCTGGAGGCAGAAGAATGACTCTTGAGAATTTCATGCACATTTTATGTTACATGCTTGAAGATAGTATGTGTATGCACGAAGACAAACCTTTTTAGTGCTTTTTTGTCCATGCGAATCACGCAAAGAACACTGCTAGAAAGAACGTGTGCAGGTCCTCCAATGTTCTCATACCTTTGAAGCATAAAAAAGCATTGTTTAGATATTTGGATGTACCCAAAACATCTTCCTGAATGTCAGTGCCATCAAGAATTCCTTAGGTTAAGGTGAGAGAGGAGATTTACTCTGTGTAGTCAAAAAAATGAATCTTCTTCCGACAATCACGGTATCAAATCTACTCACAGTTTTGTGCCGAATCCTGTCATGTGACCGGGAGTACGAGGTTCCGGTAACGGATTCTGACATTGCGGCATCCAAAATAGTTGAAAAGGGGTTTGAGGATGGGAACGATTTGAATGCCCCAGTAAAGCAGGATGGGTTCCCGGAAGTTGTCACGGATCTGGGAACTGTGAGGGGCTACTACATGACGATTGTCAGGGGCAGGAATATTAGCGCCTTCGAAGGGATTCCTTATGCAGAGAGTCCACACGGCGACAGGCGGTTTAGAGACCCTGTGCCTGTTAAACCTTGGGATGGGATTTTGGAAGCAAGGTCACCAGGACCGATTTGCCTCCAGCTTCACTACGGAAGACTCCGGGGATCTGAAAAGGATTGTCTTAATCTTAATATCTACACGAGAAACGTAAGATTTAAAAGTTGACCAGATAAGAGTTCGGAATAAAATTTAATTCAAAGTGGTTATCTATTTAGACTAATCCTCTGAAGCCCTATCCTGTTTTTATTTATATTCATGGTGGATTTTGGATAGCAGGGGCTGGATCAGAATACGGTCCGTCGTATCTATTATCTAATGAAGTTATCCTTGTTACATTTAATTACAGGTAAGTATCATATTTTTAAAACTAAGCTTAGCACAATATTGGAACATTTTGCTTGGATTTTATTTTGTCTTAGGTTGGGAGTATTAAGCCATTGGTCAACCGGAGATAAGGAAGCATTGGGTTAATAATAATAACAAATTCAGAAACTCAATCATTTTAGACCGAATTAATAATAATAAAAAAATTATAGGAAATTTTGGCTTGAAGGACCAGGCTTTGCTAATAAAATGGGTTTACGACAATATCGCCAGTTATGGAGGTGACCCAAAGCGCTTGGTGCTCATGGTGTGTGTTTTAATAAAAATATTTTAAAAATACTTCACTAACGTTTTTTTTCCTAATAGCCTATTGAATTTATGATTCTACAGGGAAGCTCGGCAGGAGGAACGAGCACCCACCTCCACATGATCTCAAACTCTGAAAGCCGGAATAAAATCACTTCCGCCATCTCCTGGAGTGGGACGGCCTACAACATCTGGGGCCTAAATAAATACGATACCATTGTTGGCGTCAGCAAGGCAATGGCTAACATATCCGGATGTGACACTCGCACTGGCTCCAAAGCTATGGTGGAGTGTATGAGAAAAATTGATGCTAGTGTGCTGGTGGCAAACCAACTGCTGAGTATTGTTAGTACTAATTTTATAATCACAAAAAGTTTTTTAAGTTTCCAAGTCCCATTTATGTACATGTTTGCGTAGAGACACGGCTTTTTCATTCCTGGAATTGAGGCTGATCTTCCAGGAGCATTTCTGACACGAACACCCGACGAAGCTTACAGACTTGATAAGGTAGCAAAAATTCCATGGATTGCGACAATGACTTCAAGAGAAGCCAATTTACCGGTCACATGTAAGTTTAAAAATAGCTTTTGCTGTGTAGTTTTGAAAAAAAATGTTCTGGATTCTTCTATTTTTTTACAGCTCTTCAGGCTAACGTGGTAATATCATTGTTGCGAGGAGTTTTTAATAGCGATCTACTAGGCCTATTGAGTATTCGTGGCAATGTTAATGAAGAATTGATGAGGACAAAGATTTTGAAGCACTACACTGGACGGGCAGAGCGTGATTCTGTCAATGGGCTGGGTCAAGACGAATTTAGCAAAGTAAGCTAAGAAACCGTTAAGATGTAAATGTAGAAGGGAATAACAAGTTATGTTAATTTAATTACTTGTTATACCATTGTCTTCCTCAATATTAGATTGCAACGGACAGGTATTTCAGCGTTCCGATTCATAAAGCTCTGCAGATGCATTCTCAAATTGCCCCGACGTACGGTTCTGTGTTCTATTACGCCAGTAGTTTGGGACGCGCAGGGAAGCTAGGATTTACCAATCATGCAGACTTTGGTATACAATTCATTTTTTGATTATCTGCAACTCAATATGACCTTGAATTGAGATTGAAAATTATACTTTTGTGAATTTTTGTAGGGATTTTACACGGCGATGATTTGGTGAGTTTCCTTAAAACAAATACTCAAGAGATGTTTGTGGATTTTTAACAACAAAATGGTTCTGAAAATCTAGTGGTTGGGAGAGTAATGCCCTTTAATTATGTGGCTTACATAATGAATACTGTATAAAATAACAAACATTTTGTCTTTAGACTTTTGTCCTGAACAGCACACGCCATCATGCCCCGATTAGAAGATTTGACTCACATTTCGCGATAACAAAACTGTTGGTGAATTTATACAGCAATTTTGCCAGATATGGGTGAGTTTAAATGAGAAACCACGAAATTTTCATACCAGAAATCTAAATCTTTAAATGTGCTTCAAAAAAATGTTAGGGAACCGCTGTACACGGATGAGGACAAGAAGGAGCATCGGATCTGGGATATGATTAGTGATCCAGACAAGATCAGATATTTGTCAGTTGACGAAGAAGTGAAAATGATTGATGATCCATACAAGAAAACCAGCAACTTTTGGGAAAACCTTGGCATCCCAGACTTGTCACCATACTTTAAATTGTAGATATTTACATACTATTTTTGTATCAATTTTTAATCAAGTTTTATAATTTGAGATGGTTTTTATTTGTTTTTGTGATTCTTTTTGGTGAGCTTAAGTTAAGCCTTGAAAAGTCTGATTTTTACCTGATTAATATAAATAATGAAGCGTAGTGTTTACATATATTGATATTTTACAGACCCTGGTACATTTAACAGTTTTAAATTGTGCGATTTTATAGGCAAATTGACTTTATATCTTCAATATACAATATAATGAGATTTATCGGCAAATATACTTACGTTAGATGTGTGATTAATATTAGTCAAAATAAATTATTTTCTATGTGTTTTGAGTAGTTGATTATTAAAGTAGAAATGAGGAGATGAAATATTCAGGCATTTTGCTGATTTGCCTCGAAATACATGTAATCCTACACAAAAAGGAAATGTCAAAGTATATTTATCCTTCAATTTTCCTTCTCCTGAGTTTGTTTTTGCACTTACAATGAGAAATGTCGCCGCAATCAGTAGCACCTTCATCTGAGCATTAATCCTCGGGGGAAACTTGATCCCAAACACATCGGCGTCGGTAAACGCCTCTTGCAAAATGCCCGCCCACCGCTTTGAGATCTTTCCACATTCACTCTTTCCATCGGATGCAAATATCTTGGAAAAAAGTCAGTTAAAAAATTTTTACTCCTTCCGAGCTCCATAATTTAATACATAAAGTAGTATCGCATTACCCCAAAATCAACATCTCCACATCTGCAAGAGAACTGACACAGCGGCCCCTTCACCACAAAGACCAAGTTGTTCGACTCGTCCTTGATATGAAGGAGTGGTTTAATGCCCCACTTCTGCTGAATGGTTCCGGACACACTTCCCGGCGGAGACTGGACAGAAATCGACTGGAGGCAGCAAGGAAAGCAGATTTCCTGGCACGCCAGCGGTCTCTCGAGGTAAAACACGGGATTCCCATCCGCATCGGTTATGTTGACCACGATCGGTCGGAGTGGTCCACAGATGCATCTCATGCAGAACTCGGAGCTCTCGTTGGCAACAAAAATGAGCTGATTTTGCTCGTCGTAGATCTCGTAACGGTTTTCCGTCTCGCAACCGAGTGCGACTAGAATACAAACAGGATTTGAGCTTATCTGTCTACAAGGTTTATCAAAATGTGTTGTAGAAAAAGTTTACTTTCAACCCATTCTCGCTTCTGCTTGATAATCACTCGCTCAGCTAGCACCAGAGGCTGAAGGAGATGGTTGTGCACTCTCTGCGTCATCCCAGAGCCGGAGCGGATGGGATTTGGCAGAGTAGATATCTGGCCGCCATCTGACCCATTACCCATGCCGTTTATCATCTCCTGGGGACCTTATAAATATTCAAACATTTATCAATAACATTTTTTATTCAGTTAAAATTTATATTTCTTACCTATGGAATTGGGCTGATTCAAAATCACAGGCATGTCAAAACTCATGTCATGCGTGTTTCATAAAAACTAATACAGTTTGCTCAAATTCGATAAAACTAGGAAATTCGATGAATTTAGAAAAAAACTACTTTAACTGGACTCGTGATAGAGTACCATTCCAATAGTACTTAACCAAATGTCTGTTGTATAAGAGGATGAGTGTCGTCGTAGACAAAGTTTTTGTCAGGGGCGAGACATTCTTGTACTTTTTTCCCCAACCAAAATTAATACTTAAGCCGAAGCACAATAATTATACATGGAAAAATCTACCATTTGAGAGTAACGTCGCGAGTATCGAACTTGTTCAATTGTCAAAATATTGACTTAAGGTGGTATATGTACGGTGAGAGATATGGACATAAAAGTTTATGTATCTGTAGTCCATTATTACTATTGAAGTTAGTTGAACGATGTGCTTCAAAAACTTATTTCGGAGAGTGAAACGGAACAAGAACAAATTGATCAATACCGTTGCGTGATAATAATTTGTATGACAGGATGGTCCGACCAAAATATTGCCGTGTTGAACTGATAATCGCGATCGAGCACTCTGTTTTCTTGAAGACTACTCAATTAGCCACGCGTACACCAAAATTACAAGATATGTAGATAGGGTTTTTTTTTACATTCCAACGGCGTCAGTATTTGAAAATAATAATGGTTCTGATGAAGCCTTTTTAGAAAGTGGACTATATATTTTATACCAAAATTCTTCATATCTTCATATTTATTAAGGTTTTTTTTTTGGTACAGTCGGAATAAGCTAAGCATTAAAATTTTTTTATGAATCTACATTATAAAAAGCTGGGCATAAGTTTCCTCTGCTCTTTTTTCTTTGTCTTCATACTTTTAATTCCTTCCGACATGAAAACGAGCGAATATCAGAGCCGGAAGACAATATAAAAATTTATCGTGACACGGTTTTTCCTCCTCACAACTTGCGATTAACTTCAACAAAGCCATTAAGTTGACACGCCGAGCTTCAGAAGGGGAGATGAAGAACATCGCGACACAAGTATAAATTTTCCCACGCTCGCACTGAAATTGAAATGACGGCAATATAACTTCAAGAATGGATGAATTATGCACATGCGCAGCTCATGAGTATTTATAATTTGTTATGTAACAATACTTGAAGTTACTTGAAGTAAAGCTGTTGAAAATGGTACTCAAATATTTGCAATTGTATTTGGAATCTGTATTTCCTTCCTTCCCATCTTCCTACCTCAACGCAACCATATCGTATTTTTATTTTTAACTGACAACGACAAAGCCATCATATTACGCATGCATTCAGGTAAGATAATTAAAGCTGAACTCCTGATGAGCTTTTGTATTGAAAATACAGCCATATTTTTTTAACTGAATGAATCCATTTCTGCAGAAATTGTGTTAGCGTAATTAAGTGGCCGTCTCGGGTAGACAAATTTTCCCACAATTCAAAACGGCAAAAAATACATATTTGGATGAAACTAAACTAGGATAACAATTCTTGATACATATTCATGCTTGAGCTAAATGGCAATTGGCACGACGCCTTATTTTTTCTCTAATTTTTGAACAAAGTAAATCATAAAAATATGAAACTGCTTATGTACAAAAGTAATCTTAACTTGTGGAAGCATCAATAAAAAATATTTTCTTTGTCAAGCCACAATCGCAGTCGACGAGCAATCAGTGGGAGTATTAACCTGTGACTTTAGCCATTATGATTACTTAATATCCGGGCTTGCAATGGCTCAAGCTGAAGATGAGTTCCTCAGCTCACAGCTCCTACGGTAATGTGTTAATTGCCAAAGGAAAGAGGTGACATGGGTGACGCTTAGGGCAGCTGTACCTAAGGGAATTTTTATCTCGAATGTCAAATTCAGTCCCTTCTGGCATACGCTCTTGTTCACACCTTTCACCTTCATTTGTGGGGTAAAAATTAAGAAATTTACAATGCTTTAGGAAAGTATTTTTAACAAAAGACCGTAAAAGTGGCGGCGGTGGGGCGATATGAATTCATATTTTGGAAAATGCAATAGTTTGCATCGGTGACATAAAAGAGTGAGTCAGAATGATTGTGACATCGTTATTTTTACTGAGTTTGATGTGCAGTTATATGCCATGTGATCCAAAATATGGAGACCCATCGAATCGGGAAGGTGATGAGTCGAAAAAGTTGAGATTTTCCAGAAGCGGTCCGACAAAGCCCAACAATCCTGCAGATTTGGTCGAGGGGCAGGATCCTGTCGTGCAGACAAAGACGGGCACGTTGGAAGGATACATAATGAAAATTATCAATGGACGGAAAGTGTATTCATTTGAAGGGTGAGTGATTTCAAACCTAAAAAATGATTGTGGTAATGAAGGTTTAAAAAGTGCTAATTAGTTTTCATTACTTAATTTCAGCGTACCTTATGCAGGTTAGCTACATTACAAAAAACTACGCTTGCTATTTAGGACCAACTAATTTTAGGATTAAAAATATTTCGAATTTAAATCTGTTTTTTATTCTACTCAGAACCGCCTGTGGGACATCTCAGATTCCGCGTAAGGGACTTAACTTTTAAAACTTGCTTTGATCTGGACAAAAGGAAATTCACGCCTGCATTGAATCGCTTTCATTGTTTAGAACCCTGTGCCAAAATACCCCTGGACTGGAGTCAAAGATGCCAAACAGGTGGGATCAATTTGTCTTCAGTACCATGTCCGGAAGCTGATCCGAATCTCGGGGAGCGAAGACTGCCTCACGCTCAAGTATGCAAATTCCAAATGTTTAACAGAGCAGCTTTCACAACATTGATATGCAATCCAATAACTTTTTTTTGTTTTTACATCCCTACTTATTGTACGTTCACAGCGTCTACACTCCTGGAGTGAGTTAAATTGATACTAAAAGAAAACTTTTGGAATAATGAAACCCTTGTAGGCATTAATGTTATATCCTTGGTCCATTAATTAAATAATTTAGCTACCAGTAGACCTCAAAGGTAAAGTTTTCAACCCTGCGTATCCCACGATTATATGGCTGCACGGAGGCAAGCACTTCTTTAAAAATTTCAGTTCTTTGACATTTTAATCACTCATTTACATACATGAAAATCAAAGGCATGATTTACGCTATTTTAGGAGGGTTTTTCTTCGGAAGCGGGAGTGAATTTGGCCCGTCTTACTTTCTCCAGGAAGATATTATTTTAGTCACGCTCAATTTTCGACTGGGTGTTTTGGGCAAGAATAGACTTTTTAAGGTCAATATAGTTATTTGAATGAGGAATATGCAAATGATATCGGTAAATTCTTGATCCTTTAGGATTTTTGAGCACCGGAGACTCCGAGAGCCCAGGAAATTTCGGGCTAAAGGATCAAGTAATATACAAAAATGGACATTGTCTTAAGTAAAACCTTTTAAATTCGGATTTATCATACTAACTTCCATGTTTATAGGCAATGGCCATTCGTTGGATTTCGGAAAATATTGCTTCTTTCGGAGGTCATCCTGAAAAGGTTCAAAATCTCATTTTTTCATTTCCAATTTATAGATTCCAACTTTTAACTAGCCTCATTACTTCTGGATAGATTACTCTCATGGGTCAATCGACTGGCGGCGCATCCGTCCACCTCCACATGATGTCACCTCTCACAAAGCATCTCTTCCAGGGCGCAATTTCCTCCTCTGGCACCGCCATCAATCACTGGGCCGTCAACCGTGAAGCAAGAAGCCTCCGCTTAACACGCAAGCTCGCCGAAAGGGTCGGCTGTCCCACGACCGCCGGAAGCAAAGCATTAATGGACTGTTTCAGGTCCACCAACCCTTACTTCCTTTTGCACGAGCAGCAACGACTCTACGACTTTATGACCTTTCCACCCATCCTATTCGCCCCAGTAGTGGAGCTCCCAAACCCTGGGGCATTTCTCACAGAGACACCAGAGACTCTTTATGAGACAAACATGGTCGCTCCGATTCCCTGGGTCTGCAGCCAAACAACGGAGGAGGGCGAGGCATTCGCCATGGCCTTCAAGCATGTCGGTAGAATCCCATTTTACGAGAAAATGTTTGAGCAGTTCGCCCCCATCATTTTGGACTACTGGTATATTGCGAGAAACGCGAGTGAAGTAACGGAGAGGATCAGAGATATGTACTTTGGGGAAACTGGGCCGACCCCCACAGAAAGTTCGATAAGAACTGTGAGCGATGTGAGTCTTGATAATATCAGTATATCAGTTTCCACACGTGTACATAAATTCCAACCCACTTTTTATACCAGTTATACTAATTACACCAAAAACTTTTTTGTTTTTCAGCTTGTCAGCGATCGATACTTTCGAGTTGGGATACACAGGGCTATAGCACTACATTCCAAGATAGCCCCAACGTATGCGTCCCTCTTTGGCTTCCGAAGCCCCTTGGGC
>JAHZMY010001558.1:0-15216 GCA_027743915.1 Seira sanloemensis | reverse complement strand
ACTGCTTCAATGCGGCAGGCGTTGGCACTGACAGTCTATGGCCTATGGAGGTGGGTGGCGGTGGCGCCGGTGCTATATTGCTTCGACTGTAAGAGTTTCCAATGTCTCCTGTAACAAATTCAACCGTAGTCAATTTTAACAAAATGCAAAAAGAACTAATACACAAACATTTTGTACGCTAAATAATATATTTGTACCATTTGGCTTGGGCTTTTCGGGGAGGTCGAGAGGCGATGATGAGGTGTACGATGGCGTCGCCTGTTTCTCTGGAGGTGGGACGGGCGCTCCATCAGTGTCCGACAAGCGGATTCCAAATGTCTTACTGAGCCGCTTCCCCAATTCCTCACGCTTCCTCTCGGCCAAAGTTGGAGTTGAGCTGAACTGCAATGCTACAAAACAAAATTACAAACGTTAGTTTTTTGATCATTAAGTATCACAAGATTTTTTTTAACTGAATACGACAGGGGACTCACTTCCACGGACGGTGGTAGGCTCCGCTTCACTCTTCCCCACCGGATTGATGTCTTTGGGCACGGCCACCACGTCGGCAGAGTTCGACTCGCAGTTTGGGATTGGATTTAAAGCTGTGCTCGTGTTGGTTAAAGCTGCAGATGATGATGATGAGGTCTTGTCGTCGCTCGACTTTCCACTCTTCCTTTTAAAGTACTCTTCCATTGACAACTACAACACAAAGAGTAATTTTAATGTACATGTTTATTATTTCCATCGACAAACATTTCATTTTGTACATATTGTCCAATTACCTTTTTCTTAACTTGAGTTGGTGTTTTCGGACTAGATTCAACACAGTTAATATCGCTCAACAACGCAGCCGGCCCTGCCCCTTTCCCACCACCCTCGAGTGGCCCATGCTCCTCCGATTCACTGGTCTCGTTTCCACTCCCGCCGCTCAACCTCTCCCTCGCCTTCTCCGACTCAAAGCTTGTGACACCGGTAAGTTTTGCGTACTGCGCAGGATTTCTCACATAGTCTAGCACGATCGCGTCTGTCGCCTTTACTGGACTATTGCTATTCGAACTTGGAGGTCCGTGATGTTCCGGAGCGTCGACCTGATCCCATCTGCTGATCCGCCTTGGAGTTGTCGCTCGAGTCTGCGTCTGTCGCCTTTACTGGACTATTGCTATTCGAACTTGGAGGTCCGTGATGTTCCGGAGCGTCGACCTGATCCCATCTGCTGATCCGCCTTGGAGTCATCGCTCGAGTCGGCGACTTTCCCTCCTCCTCTTCCTCCTCCACATCTTCCACGTCCTTACTTCCCTCGTCATTCATGCCGTCCTCCTGTGGAGCACTTGCACCGTCTCCTTCATCTTGATTCCCTTGGCCTTCTTCCTCGCGATCCTCATCCAGGTCTTCCTCCGCGCTGGAGACTTCCGAGCAGCTCCACTTTCTCGTCGGCTTTCTGATCTCCTGCTCCTCCTCGACCTTTTGCTCTTCCTCGCCTTGCTCTGTCTCCACCTCCTGATCCATTTCAGAGTGGGAAGCCTCCACATTGTTTGGAGTTGAGGGAGGCGTGTTGCTCACCTCGGACGACATGGATGCCCTTGCCAACCTCCGTTTCTTGAGAGGTGCGAGACACTCGACTCCGACGGGACTGGTGGGCCGGGAGTTTGGACTCGGCACGCAGTTTGGATCCGTCTCTTCGCTGATTGCCTGTCGTAGCCAGCGTTTCTTGGCCGAGGCGTTGTCCAGATTTCCATTAGGCATCGGCAGGAAATTCGAGGACGATGATGGGGATGGTTGCACTGGTGGCGTCACAGGCCCGAAGCTGTTCTGAGCCTTGCGCATGTACTGAGATGGCAGCGACGAGGGATGACCTCCGATTCTCCACTCGGACATCATTTCCTATAGAACACACATTCAGCAATTAAAAACAGCTCCCACTAACTAACAAGTAAGCTTGTAAGTTATAATATGCAAAGCAAAAGCCATAATAATTATGTCGTACCTTTCGCTTGGGCAATCTAAAATTCGGTCCCAGATTCTCCTGCTGTAGGGGACTCATGCCTGCTCTCTGTCCTTCATCGGCCGAGTTGATATCCGACTCTGTTGAAGTACTCCTGAGCTCCGAACCTCCCTCCGAGTTCCTGTGACTAATCAGTTGCGGCTTGTTATTGCTCCCCGACTTGCTCACAGACCTCCCGCGCTTCCGCCCCTTCTTCTTGCTCATGGGTGCGAATCGGATGGGAGCAAGGCTCTGATTCGACTGAGAGTCTTCGTCCACCTCGTCCGTTTCGCGATCCTCCTTCTTGTCTCTCCCTCCTCCGCTTCCTCCTCGGTCCTTCTTTTGATTCTGCCGACTCTCCTTCTTTTTCTGATTACTCTCCATCTTTTCAATGATTTTGAGCACTGATTGGAGCTTTCTCTCCTCTCGTGTCATCTTATGCGTCTCTGCGACCTCTGCAACAGCTGCCGCGTGCATTGCTGCCTCAGCCCCGGACCTGTTCCTTTGTCTGGGCGCGGGGGGATCCGACTTTCGCTTTTGAGGTGGCGCAGGAACTGGAGCAGGAGGTTCCTCCACAACAGGCGGCGTAGTTATCTGCACCGTCCTCGCTCTCGTCGCCCTAGCATCCGGTTTTTGTTGTTGTTGTTGCTGTTGCTGCTGGGGTTCCTTCTGCTCTGGAGTTTCCTCCACTTCAGTAGGTTGTGTAGGTTGTTGTTGTTGTTGTTGATGTGGCTTTGTCACTGCCAAAGGGGTCTCCTCCACCACCGGCGGGGGTGTTGTACGAGTGGGCGTCTTTACAGGCTCCTGTATGATGATGGCCTCCTTGTCCAGAGAGGATGTCCTCCTCGAACTCATTCTCCTCTTCCTCTCCTTCGGCTCTGGTGGACTCACCGAGACGGGACTAAAAAGACCGTTTTTCTTGTGGGGCGGTAGCTGATCTGATCCACTTCCAGGCGCTTCCTGGCCTACCATCACCGCCTTGCAGCTCTCGAGGTCGGAACAGGCACAAGGGAGAGGGGGCGCCTGCACATGATACTTTTGCACCACAGAGTTTAATGTGTTTGCCGTCACGCTCTTATACTCGTGTGGGATCGTGATCTCATCATCCACGTCGATGGTGCTGGTGGCGACAATGTACGCGTGAACCGTGCCTTTGCCGATAATGTGCTTGATCTCTGCGTTGGGGGTGCAGGAGCGGCGCACGAACCGGGCGTCGTTTCCATACTTTCGACAATCTATGCAAACGCACGTGCCGTTTTTGGGGATCTGGTGGTAAAACACAAACGGTTCGGGGAAGATGGCGTTTGGATTGCTCTGAGTTGACCGTTTGCTAATAATACAAAATCAAAATAACAATTATTTTTTTCACATTTACAGCAAGAAAAAATATGAATACGATAAGAAAAAAATTAAAAGGTGCATACTTTGACGGTATGAAGCCTGTGTGCAACAAAAACTTGCCAATGAACTCAATTATGGCATTTCCTGGCTCGAGGCGAACCGCCGCGAGTAGCGTCTTGAGCTTCTTGCCTCCCTCGAGACTCGTGACGCCTAGCTTCGACCTCTTCTCCGCCTCCTTCAACGGTGCAAATTCAGGTACTAGGCTGTTTCCCAAGTTTTTGAACAGCTTTGCCCTCAGCTCGGGCGAGTAGCTGCACACGGCATTCTCCGCTTCCTCATACTTATCCAGATAAGGCGACGACGAGTACGGGCAGCTGAAGCCAATTTGAATCTGCAGTTGCTGTGAGGTCCCTTCGGGACTCCCGACCTGAGAATTATTATTGCTCGAGCTCTTTTCAAATGATGTCGACGCTGTGCTGCTACTTGTGCTCGTCGGACTCCCGGGCTTCTTGTCATTGGCGTGGTGATGATGGTGGTGGTGATGGGTCGGCGAGGCCAATATTCGAGGTGGGCTGAGGTCGCCGTTCGGAATATCCCTAAAGATCTGCTTCCTCTTGCGCCGAGATTCTGATAGGCCGTTGTGGTCACTACTACCACTCCCCTTCTGCTCCTCGCCCCTGTACTCCTCCTCCGTCCGGAGATCGTCCTCAAAGTTATCTTCATTGTATGACACGCTGCTGTTGTTTCCTCCGCTGTTCTCCTTATGCTCGTCCTTGCCCCCGTCTGGCGACGAAAGAGGACTCGTGACGGTGTTTCTCCGAGTATAGCTTCGTCTCGTCTTTGTGGGCTCCACTGATCTTCGTTTTCTCGAGCCAATTTTGGAGGGGCTCTCGAGTTCCATGCTCCTCTTCCCGCTGTACTTTCGCGACCGCTTTGAGATGGGACTGTGGATCCCAGACGCCAGGTGGATCTCGCTGTCGCTGTCGGAGAAAGGCTGACCGTTTGAAAGACTGCTAGGCCTACCACGTCTTTTTAGCTTGCCAGAAGAGGAGGAGGTTGCGGAGGATCTTGACAGCAGCCCTTCCTTGTCCCCTGTCTCCCGTGTCCCACTACTACCACCACCACTAGCAGCAGCACTACTACTATTCCTGAGCCGCTTCTCAACCTTGTCTTGATCGCTGTCGTTGGGGTTGTCCTCCTCGAGCACGCCCAGCTCGAGCAGCTCCTTCTTCCTCGTCTGGATGTCCCTCCGAATTTGTGTCTTCTTGTCCTTGCGGGATGGTGGGGGTGGTGGTGGCTGCTGCTGCTGCTGTGGCAGGAGGGACCAGAGGCAGCACACTATTATTGCTAGAAGAGTTGGCCACGGAGGAGTTGGAGGGCGAGTCGAGCACGCCCTTGTTATTCTCCTGCTGCAACAGGGAAGAGGCGGATGACAGAACCTCTTGGCTTGAAGGAGGAGGAGGACTCATAATTGGCGGCTTCGATTTGGGGTACCACTCTGGAGGCAATGTCTTGTCCTCTTGCTCCAACTCTTTCATCTTCCTCCCGAGGTGCGGAGTGGGGCTGAGGGTGAGGCTCAGGTGCTTGTTCTTGATGCGCCGTTTGGACATGATTATTGGCTCCTCTGGAATGCTCGTGGGTGACGGCGACGTCGTGTTCGACTTGACGCGCAACGGGTTACGAACGACCTCTGGGGGTGCCGGAGGAGGCGGGGGTGTTATTGCCACGGGACTTGTCGCCTCGCTGCTGGGGAAAGGAGGGATTGTGTTGTTGAGCAGCGCCACCTGCTCCTGCTTTCGTGACCGCTTCCGACCAGGTACTCCAAGCTTCGTCTCGGGCAACTGCGGGACCTCTCCGTCCTTCAGGCCGCCCTTGTCCAAGGCCTTTCTCCGCCGTCTTACAGAGCCAGGTACAGTGACTGGGGAGGCAGACCGAGGTCTCCTTCCCTTCGCCATGAGGTTTGGTGGGCTGCTCGCCGGGGGATACAGCGAGTGTTGCTGCTGCTGCTGCTGATGGTGTGGAGCAGGAGGTGGCGCCGGTTGTTGTTGCTGCTGCTGCTGTTGAGGAGCAAGTTGGACCGGCCCTCCCACCACGACCTTGCTCTGCGACGGAGGCGGTGACGACACCGTCCGGCTCAGATGATGGTGGTGGAGGTGGTGATGATGGTGATGATGGTGGTGGGGATGATGATGCTGGTGATTCACCGGTATGGCCATAGGCTCCTTGCTCGCGTGCAGAATGTTGGGAACTTGGTAGGAGCCGGTGGGAGGATGGTGGTGCTGGGGTGGCAGAGGAGGCACCGGGCTCACCCGTTTCGGCAGGGTGTAGTTGTGATCCTGCAGCGCCACCGTTGGGTCCGGCCGCGAGATGTACTCGTGAGGGATGTTGTTCCTCGGGCCCATCAACACCGACGGCCGAGACGTGTTGAGATTCGAGGGCATGGGTGGGGGTGGAGACTTGAGCCGAAGGTGGTTTTCCTGCTGCTCCGTCATCATCGGCGAGAGCCGGGAGGCCACTTGAGGCGAGTGGAGAGGCGTCGGGGGACGAAAGGAGGCAGGGCCCGCGGTCACTTGGAACACTCCACACGATTTATCAACTAAATGAGATCCTACGGGTGAGGTGAGTGGGGGAGCGTGAGGTAAGCGGATTTCCACCGTCTGCTGGTGCTGGTTAGGCGTCGGCAGGGAGAAATGCGCGGGCAGCTGGATTCCCGTCGGGCCTGCGTGCACCGTGAAAGTTCGCGGCTGCCCGGACGTTGACACTGCAACACAATAATAAATCATAAACATACATTATATAATTCATGATTAGTCTGATTAGTCTGTTCATCTACAAATGTGCTTAGTTTCGGTGCAATTATTACAATTTAAGAAATCGGCAAGAGTAAACCTGACCATGGTTCAAGTGATTTGAAGACAATCGTCAACATTCAAGAGTTTGAATTTTTTTTTCAACAATCTACTTGAAACTTGTTTAGTCGTTGACAAACTGTCAATATTCTCGTAAATTATAAAGTAAACATTTATTTTGTTGCTGTGACATTATTAAATATTATTTTTAAAGAAAACTAGAGCTCATGCAATTGTTCCTGCTCACCACCATGCGGATGCGCCAGCCTGACGGTGGCGGTCGTACCTCCCGAGTGCAGTGGCTGGAGCGAGTACGTGGTAAAGTGCGGTCCCCCCTGTCCAGTTTGATGGATGGTGATGGGGACGACAGTGGGGAACGCCGCAAGTCCAACGCTCGTCCCCCTGGGGCTCTCACTCGTCGCACTCGGAGGGCCACAGCTCGAACTACTCACTACGACCTCGGGAGCCCTGCCACCACTCCCACCGGTGGCCGTCCCTGTCGTCGCAGTGGCCGCCGTCGCACTGCCCTGCTGGTGATTGATGGCGGCCTGCGTGGCAGCTTCGACCGCCGCGGAGGCCACCGCACCCAGATAATTCATGAGGCTCATTTTGCTTAGCGTTCACTTCTCTAAATTGTCTATAATCACGGGAGTCTTGAAGACACCACCACATTTACATATCAAGTTGTTGTGCACGTCACATCATCATCACTACTACACTGCTTAACCGCCGAGTCGTTTTTCCCTGCTGCCAGAGACCTTCCGTGTGTCTGCCATCTCCAGACTTGGGGCAGCTCGAGATGAGGGGCCACAACAAGTCTCCTACTTTTCCAACATTGAGGCATCGCACGGTTGGGGTCACCTACGATTTCAAAAGTAAACGTTCATACCCATCAGCATATTATATTCATTACTTATACAATACATGACAAAAACATCATCTCATAGGCTCGTATCACATTGCCCCGTTTTAATTTCAATCATATACGCAGCACATCCATGTCATCATCCTGTCAAACCAAATCAATGCAGCATCAATTTTTTCCCCAACCATCATCATCAACACCACCATCATCATCGTCCCTCTCAAACTCTCTGCTGCTATTATATAACTAACTAAAGATGCATCTATATTATACGACCAACAACGTTCCCTACATATACCCAAGTTCAATCGACTTTCCGAAATGAGCATCATGATGACGAGAAAAAAGAAATTCCTCTCATGAAAAAAATGCATCCAAACTAAAAAAAAATCCAGCATAAACTGAATCACATTCCTATTCACATATTCCAGAAGAGAGTGAGCATTTCGAGATTTGAGGTGTGCCATTGAATGCAAACAATGTAATAAGCTCGTCCGTGTGTTGTTGGTGCTGCTACAACCCAACTACAAAAACTATGATGAAGAGAGGAACCTTATATCATTATTATTATTATTACTACAAGCCTTATATATCCACTCTGGATTATCCCTCGTCTTCTTCTCACACTCTCGCTCCGTGATTTAATATTACGATGCTATGTGTGTGTGTGTGTGTATGTGCTCGTCTCGATTACGTAAAACGAGATGATATCCCCTTTTAAAGGAGTCCGTTCTCCCCCATCATCGTCATCATCATCGTGTAAACTTTGTAGTAGTGGCTAAAACCACCCTCGTCACATTTTTTCCTGCGAGTGTTGTGTATCCCTCTCCTCCCACCAAGAACCTAACAAAACATTCACTCCACAAAATGTAGTATAATATTATACTTTGTATTATTTTCTATCTCACAACTTTTCGAGAGAAGTGCATGCTACTTTTTTTCTATATATTTTTCGAGTGTGGAGAGCGCTGTACATTTTTTTCGAGACGATGATGATAACGATGATGATGATGATGATGTTCGGTCGAGAAACTTGTGTATGTGTAGATATGTGTTTGCAGCAGTCTTCTACTTGGCAATGTTGTTGTGAGGCGAGCGTCATCATTATCATCATCACATGCTTCAGTTTTCAGTATTATTACAATGTTTCATGGTTTCATTCGCCACACAAAATATGGTCATTCGGAGAGTCTCCGTCGACCTGAGCTATGAGTTCAGAAATCTATACTTCTTTTTTTTGAAATAGAGTGCATTGAATTTTAGAACAGAAATATTTTTTTAAAATAATGTATGCAGAGAACAAAGAAGGTGAACAAAATGTACTTGTCTTTTAATGTAATTAAAACTGTTCGAGTCCCGAGTCCTTCTCTACACACACCTTTCCCTCAGTTTAACCTTGTGACCTTCCTCTCTCTCTCTCTTTTCCAGAGTCAAATTGATGCATTGTACATTACCATACTACTTTTTTAAAAAAATATGGCATATATTGTATGTAGGCATACACGCAAGGAGACACGGACCTTTTTTCCCACTTTCGACTGAACGTAAGTACATGTCCGCCCCGAATTTACCCGGAGAATTAAACCGAGAAGGGACGATCAATCATTTTTTTTGTACAGAGAGAGAGAGTTTTGCTAAGAGAGGGACGTTCACAGTCAGACCTCTGCAATATCGAGATTTTCATGGAACATTATTAGAAAAATTGAGGCAACGAGAAATAGAGAGAGAATGAGCCAACAACGGTTTTGCAGAAGAGCAGACAAGGACTTTTTGCCTAGTTTTATTGGAAAATATAATAATAATGGATTTTTTTTCAAACCCGATTTTCAATAATATCGAATTTGTTTTTGAAGAAGAAAAAACAATTGGAGAATTATTATACATACGTGGTCTACTATTGCAAGGACCATTGATTTTTGAACAATCCTTCATTAAATAAAACATGCTTTTAAGGTTTATTGAGCGACTGATAAATGACTGTCATCAGAAGAAGAAGTAGAGAGGACAAAAAATGGCTATAAAACATGTGCAGAAAATGCTCCATGCGAGTGAATTTGATATTTAAAAAAAAAGTTTTAGAAAAAAATATATATATTAAAGTTGCGAGGAGGAGAACGGCGGTTATAAACGTTCATTTCTCTCTCTCCTCTCTTCGTCTGTTCTAATTATAAATCAGTTCGATTCAACCCGATAGGACCATTGATTTTTGAACAATCCTTCATTAAATAAAACATGCTTTTAAGGTTTATTGAGCGACTGATAAATGACTGTCATCAGAAGAAGAAGAGAGGACAAAAAATGGCTATAAAACATGTGCAGAAAATGCTCCATGCGAGTGAATTTGATATTTAAAAAAAGTTTTTGAAAAAAAATATATATTAAAGTTGCGAGGAGGAGAACGGCGGTTATAAACGTTCATTTCTCTCTCTCCTCTCTTCGCCTGTTCTAATTATAAATCAGTTCGATTCAACCCGAAAGAGCGGGGCTTCACTTTTCGCCGAAATTTTGCGAGATGACACGAGGGAAATATATATAATTTCTATACATTTCTTTGGAGAGACAGAAAAAATGCAGGGGAATCGACTTGTTCTTACACACACTTTTCAAGTTAGACCATCTCTTAATATTTGCCACCAAAAAATGATATCTTCTTTTTAAAAATGTTAGATTAGCATCCAGAATTGATGTAAACATGCAGCAAAAAAGAGCTACTTGTACATTATTGCTCTTTACATCTTTACGAGCAATGTTCAAACTCAATTAATCTTTTGCATGATGATAATAATCCCCTCATTTTCCCGATAAGCCTGACAATAATAATAATGATCGTGTGTGCTTATCTTTCTAGATTACTCGCTACAAACTACAAACCTACATGATTATGTACATTGCACTTTTTTTGGTGGTGATCATTGATGATGCATTGATTTTTTTTCTTGTAACGGTCACAATATTTATATACTAAAAATCTCTTTTGCTTCTTATCCTAATCGACAACTTTGAATACGTGCTGATGGGCTCATCATTTGGGATTTTAAAAAAACGTCGTCTTGTGAAAATGGCAATGATGATTGATTTTTATGTCTTTCACACATAATAATGTTTGTATGTGTACGCATTCCGATGAACCATTTCAAAACGTGTGACATTGAATGAACAAGAACATTAAAACGTATTTTTATGGCCACATTTTACAACCCATTATTCCGACCGAGACGTCAATTAAGAAACGCAAAATTAATTATCCATTGTGATATTACGTAGCATGAGCATGGCAAAAGACTGATGTAATGTCAAAGTCGACAAGAGAAGCAGTCTCAAATTTCAGTTTTTTGTATTTTCTTATCCTAATCGACAACTTTGAATACGTGCTGATGGGCTCATCATTTGGGATTTTAAAAAAACGTCGTCTTGTGAAACTGGCAATGATGATTAATTTTTGTCTTTCACACATAAATAATGTTTGTATGTGTACGCATTCCGATGAACCATTTCAAAATGTGTGACATTGAATGAACAAGAACATTAAAACGTATTTTTATGGCCACATTTTACAACCCATTATTCCGACCAAGACGTCAATAATTATCCATTGTGATATTACGTAGCATGAGCATGGCAAAAGACTGATGTAATGTCAAAGTCGACAAGAGAAGCAGTCTCAAATTTCAGTTTTTTGTATATTATTATTTTTTTGGCTCGTTCGACTCTCGTGTGTCTCATAAAGAAAGGATTAAGTTTTAATACCTACACAAACATACATTTAAATGTCTGCTGGTGGATATTTTAATTTTTAAACACGGCCACATTTTTTGGTAACTTTTTAAAACTTTTTCGTACGACACTCGAGTTTTTACTAATAATAAAAGTTATTGTCATTTTCTGTTTTTATTTAGGCATTCCAATTACAGGCCAGCGTATCGTGAAACTTTGGTTTTTTCATGTCCAGCAGTAAAACTTTTTCGTACGACACTCGAGTTTTTACTAATAATAAAAGTTATTGTCATTTTCTGTTTTTATTTAGGCATTCCAATTACAGGCCAGCGTATCGTGAAACTTTGCTCCTTTCATGTCCAGCAGCAAAACTATTTTTTTCTTTTCTCTCTTTGGAAAATTACCACAAAAGTTTGTCCTTTCGTTGACATTCACAAAAAAAGTGTTCTGCAACGGTCGCAAGTCGCAGGAACTAGAAGCACAACCTCTTTCAAAACCCCAACGTCGTCACCAACTCTGCCCCATGAACTCTAATAACCGTACAGTAATTATCCCGCTCTCTTTATAACAACAAACAACGCTAATGGTAATTGGTGTCTTACCTGGTTTTTGAACAAAACGGCACACAGGTGTCGAACTCGACGTGACGGTCACTCGAGACACTCTCGGGGAACTTTGCAGGAGCTGCTGACAACACTGGCAAACCACTGAAAAATAGCCAACTTTTCAAAAAACGCTCGTCTCAAAAGCCTAAACGAAAATGACCGTTTCTCCATCAACGAAACAAGCTTAATATTCGCCAGTTGGCTTTCCAAAAGTGCTAATGTGAAGGCCTACTCTCGTCCCGTGACCCCTCAACTCACCATTTCCGAAAAAAGAATCGTTAAATTATGCTTCTTTCTCTTCAAAATTGATTAGCTTTTTTAAAACTATCTCATTGCTTCTGAGAGATGAAAATACACTAAAAAAATACTAACGATTTGTGTATACCTGTGAATATATATACGTAAAATAATTCTTCTTCTTCATCACCAAAAAAAAGCTTGTGTGTGTGTTTGAACCATATCATGCATATATATTTTTTATCCCTCGAATATATAACAATATAACATGAGAAACACAGAAGAGAGTTTCGAGAGAGCCACAACATTGTAGGGCTATCGAGATCGAGAAGAGCAATACGTATTTACGAAAAAAAAGAGTTTTTTAATGAGACTCGGAAAGATGTCTGCCAAGCCTGATGCCAGAGAGAGCCACCAGAGAGACCAACCAATAATACCATCATTATATTGTTGCGAGTTTGCAGTAGAACATTGAGAGAAGCACGACGGGACTGAGAGAGACTGTATCTCCACACGAGAAATACTTTTTTTTATTATGATTATGCGTAGTTTTTTTTTTGCATAATACAGTTTATATACAGGGTATATGCTATTCTCCTATTTGGTATACTCAATACTTGAGTCAGAGAGAGAGAGAGAGAGCATACCCAATGAGAGAGAGCATACCCAAAAAAGACACACAAACCTCTATTGTTTAGGTATATCAGTGTTTTTTGCTCTGAAACTTTGTATTTTATTATCGGTTCACATCAACGGACACTGGCAGTTTTCGTGTGGGGAGTGGGGGGAATTTTGAAATTGATGGGGATTGACTATGCTAATCATTTGAATAGTTTGTGGGGTGATTTAGACAAGAGTAAAATTTTTTGGTGGGGTCATGACCTTCCTGCAGAATTTTGCTGGACGACGTATATGAACAAGCCCACACGAGTACTTCCTCGTCACTTGGGGGCTTTCGGGGCTTCAAAAAATGCTCTCGTATACCGCTTCTATTGGGATTGAAGCAAACCCTTTGATTCTCTTGTGAAGTTTTTAAGGCTTTTTTAAGCATGCGATGCCACCTAGAAAAAGAATTGACTTTGTGTTTTGTGTGAGCAGAGAGAGAGAGAGAGAGGTCCTGGATTAAGTTGGATGGTATATGGTTAGGAGAACATGTAAAGCCCCCCGCCCCCACGAAAAGTAAAAAAGAATTTTCAAAGCTGACAACAGAAAGTACATGAGAGGATAAAATTGGTCGGCGGTGGACGGATGTCGAGACGAAAAAAGAAAAATACATGGAAAAAGAGAGTTAACAAAATGCTCGCTCGTTCGTGTACTGTCGGGGATAATAAGTTCATGTTCTGAAGCGAAAAAAATCTATACAACCAAAATAACATTTTATTTATTATCGTCAAATCTTATCATTGCTCTATTATTTTAATCCAGCTTGAAATATCGGAAAATATGGGCTGCAGTATTAATGACAATTAAATTGCTCTGCTGGAGGATGTCTTTTATTGCGTGTGAGCACTAAGGCACTAAGCAGAAAGTATGATATTATAATGAGCGGGGCAATCTGCGACGTCGCTTTCATGTCGATTTAATCTTGACAAAAAAGTACAATGCCTATATTTATATTACATGCAGGAGAGAGAGAGAAAATGAAAAAAAATTGTTCACCTCAGTCAAAACCATTATCGTCAAAAGTCATCAAAAAGTTTGACTCTAATTTGCATAAAGTGAGGTACACCCTGTGTCATAGTTGTACACACGGGCTGTATAAAATATAGATGTGAGATATATATATATACACACTGCATAATATTAACACACGACTGCAAAATCAAAACAAATGTTTCAACTTGTTTACATTTATAAAGAGAGCAGAATTCGATTCTTTTATAGATTATCAGTTTTTTACCATTTAAAAAGTCAACTAAGCTGCAAGAATGATTGAAGTGCACGAAGACGTCGTCGACACTTTCCTCAGATACGGATTATTCGTGGGCGCAATCTTCCAGTTGGTGTGTATCGGTGCGGTTATCGTAATGCCGGATAATAAATCGGCAGAGTGCTGTCATGTAAGAAGAAGACTTTTATTTTAAATCAACTACTATGAAACAACGTCATTTAAACTAAAAAAAGTCTTCGGCCTAACAAATGTTGTCATTGAATTACTAGGACTCTGACTGCAGTGAAGATGAGAGGTCAGTCTCGGACCAAGGGAGTCCGCACATTTCACCTCATCACAAGCACCACCGACAGAAAAGGGACAATAAGAAGAAGCGTCGCTAACTATTTAACAATGTGTACAGCAACACAGGAATCGCTCCCACTCCGACATAAGTCATCTCATCACGTATTGATCTCGATTGCGAATTTTATGCAACTTTTTTATAATTGATAAATACTCGTTTTATGCAAGAAGGAATAAATTATTGTGAATATAGAAAGTTTTTTTTTCATCCAACCATACAACAAGTGCATTTTTTATTTTAGTTTACTACGATTCTGCATTCTAAATTAATTTGACTTAAACAAGGAAAGTATCCACTAAACATTTTTATATACGCAAAAACAAAAAAAATCGAACAAGGACTTGCACAGAGATAGGGAAAGTATATTTCTAAACTGGATATTTTTTTAAAATTGCAGTTGAAGTTTTAAAGAGTTTTCATGTTCCTAAAAGCTACAAAAATTGTTCATAAAAGCCATGATGACTGCAGAAGCAGCGCACAAGTTTTTTTTTCTTTTTTTGATCGGTATTAGGTTTATACAATGAACCAGTTAAATCTTTTCCATCATCATCATCATCATCATCAATATAATCAAGCATTAAAGTAATTATTAGTTCAAAAACCTTAAGAGTTAATTAAATTTTGACCATCCACTCCAAATATTAGTTAAATACACAGCAAAAATCTACATAACGTGTACTACGAATTAAAACGGTTTCCTGTTTTGCTTTTGCAGAGAGAATTTATATATAAACTGACAAAAGGTGTTGTTACTGCATAGTATTTGGAAGGCTCTCGCCACCACCATCATCAATCATCATTATTGCGTGAAAAGGACTCAAAAAATTCATTTTTCACATTGCATAATATTTTAAACCGCTTCGTTTGGCCAAGTAACTACACTGGAATTAAACTTTTTGCATACTAATTTTTTTCTTGCTGTAAATATTCGGAAAAACTTGACGTTTTATACCTGCTTCTTTTTTTAACCTCTAAACTTTTCTCTACAAATCTTGCTATAACATTTCCAACAAAAAGGATGTATATTTCCAAAAAGTGTTAAACTAGTTAGTTTTTTAGGATTACATTGATACATTTGATTAAAACTGCAACGAACGGCTGAAACTGTATATAATGTGTGGAATACGTACTTTAAAAAGGTATAATAATGTTAGCTCATTTGCACTACAATTAATTTACACAGAAAAAGGTTGTAACTTTAACTCGTTAAAAATATTGTGTGGAAGAGTGGACAAATCCCACTCTTCCAAAAAAAATTGTTAGAACAAAGCCGGAAATTGTTTTGCTTTTTGCAAACTCTTATAAGAACAGCATATTACCATTGAAAACTACACAAATGCATAATAATTGTTTGTTAAATTTGATTTACAACTATAGTTAAAATTATAATTTCTTCTTCACAAAA